>SNQJ01S0000451.1:184699-218515 GCA_010110895.2 Picea sitchensis
GTTTTAGGCGAACTCTCGGCCATGCATGGCGAAGAGTTCCAGTTAACTGACAAAAAGTCTCGTGTCCCGGCGGAAACTTTCCTGATTTCTTGCTTTGTTAGGTACCCGCGGGCTGTAGTGGGTTAGCCCGCGGATACCCGCATGCAGTAGAAGATCAGCAAGCGGTCACCCGCGCCCAGTGAAAGGTTAGGGTGCAGGTCCCTTGATTTAAGTGGTTTTTTGAGGATCTGTTCAACATGGCTTTGGCTAGGAAGAGGCATGAGTTGGCCTGATGCCAGGTAAACTTGTGTGGTGCATTTTTGGGTTATAACATAGACCCTTCTTCTTATGCTTTTACTGAGAGTTGCAAGGCAACTAGTTGTCATAGTACAATTTCAACCGGATCCCATTTACCAAACCTTCTTTCCATTCTCCATTCAAAGTCTTCAACTACGTAGCTCCTCCTTCTGTAACATAGGAGACCTCATAAGGCCCAAGCCAATGTGTCCTCAACTTCCCTGTATGCTTCATGAAATTATTGTCGTATACTAGCACTAGATCTCCTTTTTTGAATGATTTCCTCTTGATATGCCTGTCATGGTAGGCCTTCTCTCATTCCTTCTATACCTTCTGATGAAATCCTACAATAAACCTGTGTTCTTCCAGTTCTACCAACTACGCAAGTCTGTCTTGTACAATGCCCTTGTCATCCATATCTATAAGTGTTGCAATTCTCAAACTAGGAACCAAATATTCCATAGGTACCACTTCTTATAGGCCATAAAACAACTTAAAGGGAGTCTACATTGTCAACTTCTTGCAAGTGGTTCGATATGCCCATAGTACTGTTTGCACTCTCAAATCCCAATCATCTATTTTCACACTACAAATATTCGTTAGTGATGTATCGAAGATATTATTGAAAGCTTCGACTATACCATTCACTTGTGGGTGGTATGGCGTACTCTTCTGATGATGAACTTCAAATTCATGAGTTAAGGCTTCAATAGTATTATTAATAAAATGACTACCTTGATCACTCATAAGGATCTTTGGGCATCCAAATCTTGTTATGATATCATCAAATATGAACCACGCAGTTGTAGATGCACTACAGTCCTTAACTTCCCTTGCTTCTTCCCATCTGGTCAAATACTCTACCGTAGTGATGATGTATTGAGCTCCTGTGATATTTCCTAGGGGTTTGATAGGTCCCACAAAATCAATGGCCCATTTCTCAAATTCCTGTAACATTAGCTGAGGTGCTAAAGGCATCTCATCCCTTCTGGAAGGTTTTCCAACTCTTTGGCACACATCACAAGCTCTGTAGTGTTCCTTAACATCTTTGTGTAAAGTGGGCCACTAAAGGCCAGCTCTAAGAATATTTTGTGCTGTTGATTTCCCGTCATAATGTCCTCCTACGATGCCTTCATGTGCTTCTGCCAAAATTAATGGTCTTTCTACCTCCATAACACATCTCCTCAAGATCTCATCGGGTCCCATCTTATATATATGTCCATCTATAAGTGAAAAATATGCAGCACAAACTACCAGCTATTTCTTCTGAATGACTATGTGTTCATGAGGTGTCATTCCTGTAGATAGGTACTGCACTATCTCGGTGAAGTGATCATCAACCTTTCTGATGGCCAACAACTATGCATCTAGTAGTGTATCCTCCAAACTGGTAGGTTCCTCTCCATGTTCTATCCTAGACAAGTGGTCAGGTACCTTGTTCATTCTCCCTAGCTTGACCACAATCTCAAAGTCATATTCCTGGAATAACAGTAGCCATATTCATATTCTTCCCCCCAACACTGGCTTGTTGACTAAGTATTTCAACGCAGAATGATCAGTAAACATCTTGAAATTTCCTCCCAACAAGTAATGTCTAAACTTTTGCAACACATACACCATAGCTAATCCTTCTCTTTCAGTGGTAGTGTAGTTTATCTCAGTTGTAGATATATTCCTACTAGAAAAGGCTAGTGGGTGGTCAATATCTCTTGATGCTGGTCGTGCTAACACTACTCCTAATGCAATGGAAAAAGCATCGACATGGACATGGAATTCCTTACTCCAATATGGGAAAACCAGAATAGGCGCAATAACCATTTTATTCTTTAGTTTGTCGAATATCTGTTGACATTCCTCTGACCATTGAAACTGACAATCTTTCTTTAAAATATTTTCCATCAGTGTTGTTATCTATGAATATCCCTTAATGAACTTTATGTAGTATCCAGTATGTCCCAGCGCAGTGCACAATTCGGGGAGGTAGATCAACAATGATGGAAATCTTAGAAGGATCTACCAACAAACCTTTCTTACATACAATGTGTCCCAACAATACTCTAAAAGGTGAGAGGAAGATGCACTTCTTCAGGTTCGGGGAAATATGGAATTTCTTTCACTTATCCAACATTAGTCTCAAATAATCAATATAATTTTTCAATAAGCTAAAGACAGTCCAATCATCAAAATATGCTTCCAAACATTTATGTAAAAACTCCTTGAATTCTTCAACCACCACCCTGGAAAAGATGGCTAGTGCATTATTCAATCCGAAAGGCATCATATTGTACTTGAAAGAAACCCATTCTGTGGAAAATGTGGGCTTATGGCGATCTTCCTTAGAAATCTTGATATAGTGATAACCTAAAAATCCATCTGTGAAGGAGTAAACATCTTGTCCTCCTACATTATCTAACACATTGTTAGTAAAAAATGTAGGGAATGGATCATGTAAACATGCATCATTCAGTTTCCTCAAGTCTACATAGATTCTGATCTCTCCTGACTTCTTATCCTAGACCACCATAGGGCTAATCCACTTTGATTCTTAGACAAGTTCTATGATTCCTTCTTCCATCATTCTGTCTACTTTGATCCTGACTTTCTTCTTTTACTTGGGATTCAGTCTGTAGGGTATCTTCTTGACTGTCCTTGCATTTAATTTCAAGGGGATCTTCATTTCTCCCACGAGCCCTTTAATTCCTTTCATGTCTATGAACTTGGTTGGAAACATGTCCTGATACTCATTTAGTAATTCTGTAATATTATCAATAGTGGCATCATCTCAGTAATCTCCAACGTTGCCCAACTTAGGTGCTTGATCTATTCCAATATTAAATTTATTGATTTTAATTGGTTGTCCAATGAAAGGTAGTTCAACCCCTGGCCCTTTTATGTCTCTCTGTCCTTCGGTTTCTGTGATGTTCATATTCTTAGGGTCATCATCTTCATCAACATTGATATTTTAGAAACCTTGTAATTTCTGAAGAGGTGTAGTCCATTCATGTTCTTCGTGCTCTAAAGGGAGGTTAGGTGCCTCGTCAAAGAATTTCTTTCTTACAACTTGTAAAGCCTGATCTACTATGGGGTACTGACTTTCAAATAAAAATGTAGCTATAAAGTTCTGGGTCATATCGTACCAATCTGAAGTGGTGAGGTGCAGTTCTTTTTGAAGATACCAATTGATGAGCGTATTATCCAGAGTTTTAACGAACTTGTGCACCCACATTTCTTGAGTAATGTTTCTCCAGACCTCCTCACAACTCCACACATGTTCCTTTAGATAACTCTGGCTTGTGTATCAAACTTCTCACCCTTCAGCTTGTTATGAAAAGTGCATTGTCATCAAAGTGAGACATTGGACCCACTCTGCGATGTTCTTCTTGTGTGTTCTCGACCATATTGTTGGCGTTTCTTTCAAGGCTTCGTCCAGTGCCAACAACCTCTGTTGTACTAGTAAAACTTCTTCAAATTCCAATAAGAATGTTTATAAATGATTTAAACCATCAAATGTGGGCAGGTTACTTACTTCTGTGCCGATCCAACGAACTTCCATGGTCAATCTGGCACACTTCCGCATAGAAAATTCAAACATCATGTTATGCTAGTTCTCCATTGCTTCCTCTAAGTTTGATGAGCACACACTCTCACTTCTCTAGCTCAAGTTTCCATCTGTCATAGGATTAATGTAATCATGTTGTCTTTCTATCAATTTACATATATTCTCTAGTTCATAAGCACAGTCTTCTTCTCTGATGGGTTTTGTGTATCTGCGAACATTGTGAGGATCAAGAGCCGCAATGAACCTAAGGACATCACTTTAAAACATCATTCTTCTTTTCTTTAAGTGAACCACAGTATAATTGTTGAAATCCAAATCAATTCCTAACATCGTAGGATAAGGACAACTATCATCAACTATCTCAATTACTTCAAAGTCTGCAAACGTCCTTACCCCATCGATGTCCACAGGGACATGCTCCAATCTTCCAAAGGGGCTTACTTCCTACTGATTATCCATCCTGATCTTGATAGGGTAATAGATCCACTTAGGTTTTTCCATCAATGCCCAGGTCTTCTTCGTCATAACGTTGACTTCTGATCCCAAGTCAAGGACCACATAATCTATGTCATAGTCCCCAATCTGAGCATTAAGGTGTAGTTCCTTGTCTGTCCTTCTATTTCAGGATACTTGATGTAATGCTCTATTCAACAGAGGATCTACCTTCTATGGCTCATACTGTCTAATCAAGTTTTGTATTTCTTGCACAACTCTTTCATCCTTGATCAAATCAATGAACGTATGCAAGAAACTGACAAGCTTACTTACCTCTTTTCCTTCTCCAGGTGATGCAGACTGATCGAATGCTAGAGGCATCCCACATTCTCTCACTAGTTGTTCCTTCGATGAATAAGCCCGTTCTCCTCCAAATTTTCTTATTTCCTCTTCAAATGTCTGCTTCTCCTTCCTTGGATCAAACAACTTTGTATTCTCTTTAGCTCTTATGATCCCCGATCCCTCTGTAGTCTCTTCTGGGGTCACCCTGTCTTCTCCTATAACGACACCTCCTCTCATGAGAACAATGACTCTGGGATCCTCTCCACGAGGTTCGGATGATATTAATTAGAATTTCTAGTTTCCTCCTCGCCTCTCCTTAAGTGTCACTAACAATGCTGGACAATCCTCAATAACATGTTAAAATGAGTTGCATTAGCTGCAAGTGGTACAAGGTTTCTGATAATCCCTCTCCAAATGACCCCACTGGGCATAGTTATAAAAAATGATATGACCTCGACCTCAACCCATGAATCCTCCTCCTCCTCTTCCTCTGAATCCACGATGAGGATTGAAGTTTCCTCTTCTTGGGGAGTTAAACTGTGTAGCATTCCCCTCCTGCTGCATATCCCCTTGAATCCTATATGCATCTCTTGAACTTTCATGCAAGAGGTCATAAGCCTACAATCCTTCTCATCATGGCCCATAGATTTATAGAATGTTCTTCTCATGCAATAACATCTTGATCTTCAACTTCAAAAAGCGTAAAAAATTTCCTCTAGGTCCCTTAAAGAAATATCTCTCTTCTTGGCTATATGACTCTACTCTGTCAATAACAAACTCAGTAATGTACCCTACAATAGTGTTATCAAACCAATGATCTACTTCTCTTGGCACAACATTATAAACTCTCTTGACCTTCTTGATCAGCGTCAACGTCCAAACCACAAGTGGTCTAGGTTTGATTTAAAAATGGGTATCTGTTAATCTAGATAACCACTCGTATAGCTCCTTATGAATTCCTCCAAAGAAAGTCTCATGTATATTAGTAAAGATATACCTTCCCAAAAAATCCTTTGTACTAAGATTAGGGTTCTTATTCCGGGCTTCAACGAAGTCCTTTTCTTGTTCTTCTATCCACTTATGAATCTTTTTCTTCGATGGAAACCACCTTGACATTCCCTCAAGAAAATCTCAATCCCAATAATGGAACCATTTGTTCACACAGGGGAAGACCCATGGTTCAAGTCTTACATTGCACCAACAAGCCCTAACTACTGGCCCTTTCGCCAACACCTATGAAGTAGATGTAGCTTCACCCGAAGTAGCAATAGGGGGTTGCAGGACATAAGTGTCTACAACCAGAGGAAATGTAAAGTGGATCCAGGGAAACAACACACAACAACCTAGCTATTATTTACCACGCTTAAGCTTACTTCATAGGTTATATCTAATATCTAACACAACAATGCAATAAAAGTATAACAAAAAGCAAATAACATAGCATCAACCACATAGAACAACAAGATATACGTGGTTAACCCTCTCCCTAGGTCTACATCCACAAAACTGTTCTTCTTGATATATTAAATGGAAACATACAGTTCTATCTGTGCACTTAGCTTGCAAATCTCTCTCTATCTTCTCTCTTCTTCTCTCCCCTCCCTGCGCACCCAACAAAAGGGTTGATCTTCACAACTAGCTGAAGATCCACAATACAATAATGCTCTCACAACACAATGCTTCTATCGCACACAACAATAATCACTCTCTTAACCCACAATGAAAAACCCATACCAACTCCTATAGAACTTTATTTATACCTTACAATGACTCAGACAACCTTAGACTGAAGTCTAAGTGTCTAAAACCCTAGGTCAACTTGACCCGCATTTTCAAGGCTTCGTCAGCCTGTCTTTCCTTCTTTTCCGCGAGGTGCTCCAAATCACTCGTCGACGTCTTCTTCCGCTTGTTGAGTTACCCACGATCCATATTTCCTTGTTGATCTGTCTTCCTTGGTATTTTCTTCCAACAACTATCTTTTCCTTACTTTCCTCCTTCTTTTCCGCTTCTTTGACCACTTAAATCCATTCTTAGTCAATGTTCTTTCCGCGCAGTTCATAATTTGCCTTTCTTCCTTACTCTTCACTTTCTTATGTAACTAAGGGCCAAAAAAATGAAAAAAGCAATCTACGAGAGCATATATGTAATCATTATTAACATAAACATGTACTAATTTTCGTGAAATAAGCTATAAAAATTCAAATTTATTCACAAGAACATAGACACATGAATTGGGAAAGGAAAGCTCTCTTTTATTGATAACATATAAGAAATATTACAACCA
The DNA here is from genome assembly GCA_010110895.2 of Picea sitchensis. Lineage (NCBI taxonomy): Eukaryota > Viridiplantae > Streptophyta > Pinopsida > Pinales > Pinaceae > Picea > Picea sitchensis. The sequence goes on from SNQJ01S0000451.1 coordinate 191,596, forward strand.
AAATATTTAATGTTGACGCCACTCTATGAACCTTGTTGGGTTCCTCCAATAAGACTCCAAGTGCATTAATCCCATAATCACTAGAAAATCCTCACAATCAAAATGCAAAAGAAATGGGTTTGATGGATTTCATAAAGAGAATGAGAGAATGGGATTGTCAAGGATGGATACTTAGAATTGGATGCATAAGATCAGAGAGAAATAAGAAGAAAATTGGGCAGAGTTTCTGTGCGTCTTCCAATGTTATCTCAAATGACCCCCCTAGGGCCCTTTTATATGGAAATTTGATGGTTATTCAGTTCTAATAAGGGATATAGGAGGTAAGAATGGTTATGCAACCCAAAATACCCCGTAAACCCCATGGAAGAGTGTAAAGTTTTTAATTCTTGCAACTTTTGTGAATATACGTGGGATGTAAATAATCAAGGTGTGTATGTATGTAGGCTGCATACGTATCAGAGTGCATGTGTACGTGGACTTCCTATGTATCAGGGCATGCAGACCTTGAAAAATGATATTTTTTGACAAGGAACTCTAGCAAAAGTGATTTTCAAGTGTGTATATGGATGGCCCATGACAAAAAATGCACATTGGTGGCATTTTGGACTATAACATATGCCCCCTAATGTGTGAGGTTAGAATAGCAACTGATGGCCGAAATACATTACAACATCTCCAAGAAAGAACTGAGTAAAGTGAACCCAGACGAGTGTTCATGAGCATGTCATGTGTAATAAGATCAATTTGTTTGAGGCAGGCATACCCATGCTCAGGACAAACTAAGCACGAATTTCAATTAGGTACACCGCAGATCCATGTCATATATTTATAGTAATCATGGTCATAGAAAAGATATATAGTGGATCCATGTCAACAAGGATTGTAGCCAGGAACAATACATGTTGTCCCTTGACCATGTTTTGGGGAGATACTTGGTCAAGTTGACCTATTTTGGGACTTCGAAAGCCTGTTGAAGACGGAGCACAAGATGAAGCAGAGATTGAAGGATCTCGACCCCTTTTTGGGTCCTTTTTTGGATTTTGGAATATGTAACGGGAATGGGGTGTCGGCCCATGGGTTTACCCATGTTTAGGCCTATTTTGTAAAGTATAAATATATGTCTAGGAAATGTAAAAGGAGAGAATGGGCATCTATGTGATGTAAGGTCGATAAGCTAAGTGCTAAGTGAAAGTGCTTTGTGCATATTGTGAGAGACTGTATAGATAAGTGCAAGTGATTGTAACAGACTGTGAAAGGATTTGTGCTAGACCTAGCTTGGGGAAGGAGGATCTGACAAGGTGCGCACAGATATCCTGTCCTATGTGAAGTAGGGTTTTTGTGGATCTGTGCATGCAGATGACTGATTGAAGCTAATAAAGAATAAGATTTGGTGGACGTAGCCTCAGGGTGGGGGTGAACCACGTAAATACTGTGTTATTCTGCTTTGTGCGATGTTCTAATGTGTTTATGTGTTATTTACTAAGTGCTTGATATAGATAGATAGATATATATGTTTATGCTTTGTGCTTATGATGAATCTGGATGTTAGATCTGATATAAGTGAATATGCTTAGTGCTTGAATCTACTAGATATGATTCATTTCTTTATGCTAAGTGCTTAGATACATTAGATCATGGTGAATGTTGCGATGCTCTGTTTTCTCGGCGGAGTAGATATTGGTTAAAAAATCATGAAATAACGGTGCTAAGTGCTCTATTAAGTATTATAATCACATATCGGTGTCCCAGCTAAGGTTGCAGACACTTGAGTCTTGTAGCCACCCCTACCTCTACCTCGGGTGAGACTTAATCAACTTTGCAGGTGTTGTCGAAAGGGTCGATAGTTAGGGTTTTTTTGGTGCGTTGTTGTAGCATTGAACCTTGGGTCTTCCCCTGTGCCAGCAAATGGTTCTGTTGCCAGGACCTGAAATTGTGATTGCGGGGAACTAAGGAAGAAGAAGCTCTGTGAAAATATCCGACCTGAAATTGTGAAAGCTTTGTGCGTAGATCCGTTTCTCTAGTGCGCAGTACTCTACCTAGTTTGAAAAGATCTGTGCTAAGGAAAAGAGGTCCGATCTGAAGAAAAGAGGTAATATTTGAAATCTTTGTGCTCTGATAAAGGTAAGAATAGTGAAAATTTCTGGATCTGAAAGCTTTGTGTTCTGTAGAAGTAAGATAAGTGGAAATTTTTGTTTCAAAAATATGGATCTAGGTATGTTTGATATATTCTATCCTAGCTTGAAAACTAGGGTATTAATAGATGAAAGAATATTTGATATGAGAATATTTGATAATAATAATGAAAAACATGTTATACCTATGCATAGACAAAATGTTTGGACTAATAAGTGTATGCAGGATCCTAGAAATAAATGTTTGTAGGTTAGCTACCATTATCCTAGCGTGCAGTACAGGAAAGGTTGGGGATCATTTAAAAGAAAGAGAGGATTAACCCTCTGTTACAGTTGCAAAAAACCAGGGCATATTGCTAAGGAATGCCCTGGGAGAAGACCTAGTTGTCTTTGTTGTAAATATATGAACCATGAAGTATTGGATTGCCCTAGAATGATTTCTAAGATTGAAGAAATGAACATGAGACAAGAAAACCCTGAAGGAAGATCCATAAACTAATATTATGATAGAATCCCAGAAAGAATCAGAGAAAAAAATTATATAGATGAAAGAAACCCTGAATGACCACAGACATGTCAGATTATTAGAGATCTTCAAATAAAAGGAATGTCTTGAAGCGAGAATAGGAGACTTCAACATTGACTATGTTCTAGATGAGGAAACACAAGTGAATATTATAGAGAACCTGGGAAGCTATAGGGATGCCTGCTATGATTCCTTCCTTAAGAGGAATAGGACTATTCAAAGGAAAGATGATAAACCTATGTGGAAACCTCACCCGAATACCTATGAATGCCAATGGAACTTCAATAGGGGAAGATTTTGAGATTATTAGATTTATTGAGAACAGTGCCCCATTTACCATACTAGGAAAACCTTGGATTGAAAGAGATCAGGACAGAAGGCAAGAAGAAGAAGAATCTTTAGAGAAGAAGAAGCAAGAGTTAAAAGAATTCATGAATAGAAGGATCACACACTTAATTAAAGAATAGAAGAATAGATCGAAGCTATTTAGCACCAGAGACCTGGATGTCGAAGTTGGAAGAACACTAGAATACCCATAGAATATTGAAGTACCTATTCTAGATAAAGAAGAAGGATCACCCTCGAATCTTAGGAAAGAATCTCAACAACATGAAGTAACTATGCCAAAAGAAGATACAAATTGAAATGGAAAAAGACATGTTGAGACAAAGCTCACTGGGAAGAAGGATATAAAGCAAAGTAAGAAGAGAGATAATATTGAAAAGTTGCAGAAGGTTCCAGAAGGAACCTCATCGAAGGAAAACTTGCAAAATTGGAGCTTCATCGGGATATCAGAACAATGACACATGGCACTTCACCATGACAAAGCAATATTTCCGTTGGGGAGATTATAATCATTAGACCAATGCTCTGAACGGGTAGAAAGACATTTATGGATAGACAACTCACCATCCGACCTTTGGGACCACGCAATAATGAACAAAATAGAGTTAATGAAGGATTCATACTCGTTGCAAGCGACCCATTGCTGAGTTACCTATTTATCTCATCGCGCCATGCACCGAGAACACTTTTTCCAATCATGAATTTGAGATCGTAGACTTTTTTATTTTACACAATGGTCATTATGCTATTTCCCTCTATCCTATTGTAGTGTCTAAGTTACCCTCCAAACCCGAGATCTTTAATCCCGAGTGTGTATGTCGGATGAGTTGAGCGTTGCTAAGAAATTTGTTGAAGAAGTTCTGATCGACCTCATGATTGAAAGAGTCATGTTGATGTCTACAGGTGTACAAGCATCATCGATGAGAGGACTGCTAGCCTCTCTATCTACTACTCACTGAGCCGGACCATCCCGACCATCAGATGAAAAGTGAACCAAGAACAGGGATGATATGGCGAATTCCAAATTGATCCTTAGTATATTACCCACCTATATTCCACCTCTGAATGACACATTAAGTCGAGACAGTGTGCCCGTATATTTCGAATACACTTTGGTTAGAGCCTACCTCTCGAAGGGGATACACACAGTTCGAGCAGACCAAGATAAGATTGCAGCGTTGATGTTTAGTGACTTCAACCTTGGAGATCACAAAGTATACAACATGCTCACCCCACATAAGTACCTGACCATAACTAAGGGGAAGAATTCAAATATAATCCGCCATTTGTGGACTATGAACCTCGCGCAATCCACCCTTTTAAATGTCATGAAGATTCCTCACCTCGAACGACACCAGGAGGTGAATGCATGTGTCAAGATATTGTTGTCTTGTTACCATGATGGTTATTTGTGGCTAAACCACCGTATAATAGTTGATCCGCCGTTGATCAATCAGATCATGGGATTGAGTATGCAAGGACCTAGTCCACTTGATTTTTACCATGGAAATGGCATGGATCGCGCTCTAGCACAAAGGATCAAGGACAATTATGGAAATGTTGAGAAGGGCACACGAGGATAGAAGGTAACTTCTATCCAGAGTGGTGCAGTGCACCTCTCCTGTCAATTGATTGTAGGGAAGTCAGTACGAAAGAACCGACCCACCCAAGTCACTAGTTTTGTAGTCGAGTTCGCAAGGAAGTGCACGGAAGGCCTTCAAATGAACTGGGCGAAGTACTTGGTGAACCAGTTGGAACTCGACTGCAGAGAAGCACAAGATCAAGGATATGAATTTCATTTTAGCTGGCTCTTGATACTTATAGCTTTTATTTCCTAGGATATGCCAGAAGGTATGACCTTCCCATACATCGAGCCTTTTGAACCACTGGTCGTGAAGTTTAGTACACTATGGTACTCAAACGACATGAATAAATAGTGGCAGTCAGATGTTGTTTTCCATACCTACAACAATTAGCTGAAGATAGCCATATAGTCCGAGCCTCGCATGAATCCGAACACTCTACACTGGTTCTGGCCTTTGATGAAGTTCAATGCAGACCGACATTTTATTTACATCATAGCGTGCATCGATGAACACAAGCAACAAATTCTATCCTACTACAAGCTAACGAAGGAGGACTTGGAGGAGATCACAAAGGATTTGTCGATGGACCTCCTTATTCCAGCAGACCTTGCGGAGATATCCAACATCGACAGCCCATAAATTGCGCAGGATACACCCAGACCTAGCAAAACAAAGAAGACCAAAGAGGTCCAAGAGATAGACAACAAATCCGTAAAAACTACTTCCATATCACCAGACCAAGGAGGTGATGGAGAAGAGTTAGATAACAAAGAGGTTGAACAGAAGAAAGGAGATGAGGTTGAACCCCTGAAGAAGAGGAAAGGTTCACCTCCAAAACCTTCCTCCTGGAATAAATTGAAGGCCACCATGACCAAGATGTAGACCTTTCTCACCTCTGATGACTTAAGCTTCCTCATAGAAACCCTATAGGATGTTTCAATGGAAATAGCATAGAAACAAGAAACAAAGCAAGAAGAGATGTATGATCAAATTGAGACTAAACTCTGAGGGGTACAACATGCCCTACAGTCCATTCGCGCAGTCTCCACTATGATAAGAGAGCCAAAATTGGGAGACGATCCAACTCAACTACACTGCCTAGCTGATATAGTCAAAGCTAGCCTTTGATGAACACAGGAAGAAACACAACAAGCCACCCAGTCTTTGACACAAGTACGAGTACTCATCGAGCAACACAGTGCTGCAAAAGAACAAGAAAATATTTCTCTCCAAGCAAAGTTTGATGAAGAAAAAACACAGCTACAACAAGAAAAGGAACTGTAAGGTAGCTAGAGAGGTAGTGGGGGGGCTAGAGGGCCCATAGTGATAATAGTGGAGGTCCTTCAATGTAAGGTGGACTAGGTCCACTATATTATTAAATAAGGCCCACTATGGTAGTTAGATATAATAAATGTAAGAGGATTATTAAATAAGGCCCACTCATGGTAGTTAGATATATTAAATGTAAGAGGACTTAGGGAAGGTTCTACTTTTAGAAGATCCCTCCTAGAATGTTCTTAGGTGATGGTAGCACCATATAAAGGAGTTCTGCCAATGTAATGAGATATGAAGAGAAATATTGTATTTGGAGCGGTAGCTCAATTAGAGGATGCCCCTCGAAGAGGCAAGTGAATGTGAGAGGATCCATCCTGGCCAGGGATCCATTGTATGGAAGGTTGCCCCTACCCTAAGGTTTGATAGTAATAAAGAATATTTTGCATATTGTTCTTGTATATTTTGTGTGGTGATTTTGTATTCAGTCTTTGGTTCTTAAATAAAAAATGGCACTTTCCTCATTGGAGTTGCTGACAACTATTTTTTATTTTTGCAGATTTTTTCGAGAAGACAAAAAGAGGACCACGACATTCCAAACATTTTCAGTATATTTATGTGAAAAATTGCAGAAAAGGGTTGTATATAAGGAGTTCCTCAAAAACACCCAATTTGAAATAAAAAATCGTCCGAAACAGAGTCCAAAGTCAAGATATTGAGGTTTTAAATCTGCAATTTTCAGGGTTTCTTCTGCGGATGCGGCGCGATTTATTTTATTTATGTAGCATTTGAGTCGAATTTTCCCAAATAAATTCATATCTGAGTTCTTCACAATTTCACCCAATTTCAAAAATCTCAGCTGAAACGAAAGTCCAAGGAAGCTTACATTTTAAGTTCAACAGTTTTTAGGGTTTTTCCAGAAAACCGCGATTCTCTGCCGAAACTCTTGGGTTTATTTTGAGTTTTTCCAGACGGGTGCAGGACCGAAGAGTTCAGGTGCCTGGGATGGCTATTTTCCATCTCAAACCTTTGGTGAAGACATTCTGAATCATTCAAAGCCCAATTGGATGACAGGATGCATTTGTAATACGGCCTCACAAGCAACTGCCTCACACATAGCCTCACAGCTAGCCCACATAAGGACTCAATGATAGTTTTCTATAGTATTCAAGACTACTATCATCATTGCAGGAGATATTTTCATGGTAATCTCATGAAATGAATATAATCAAGAAAGATATGCTTGGTAAGGATTTTGAGGACGATTGTAGGATGATTGGTATATGGATAGTTATTACTCTGGGATGACAACCACTTCCATATTTTATTTGATGACTCTAATTCCACCTCTGTAGAGAAACACTTCTGCAATAAACAGATCAGGATCTAGTTACCAGTGTTCAGTCTGCATATCTTACAGTGGTATTATTCCTCTATATTCTGCTGACCCTTTCCACCATGTATTGATCTTTCTTATTTGGATCCACATGATAGGAAGTCAGTGTTTGGAGCATCATTTGAGTTGGTTATTGGGTTACAAAATATTCCCAATGGGAGTTCACTTGAGCACTTGGACATGGGACCGGGCTTACAATGGTGGTTGAAATACTTCAGCATGGTGGATTTCCTTCTACATGGGACTTTGGTTCTTCAGTCTCTTCAACATTACGGTCCACAAATATCCATGGGACCCCTGCATAGGAGCCAGGCCATCAAGCGTTGGCACAACACTTACAAGTGGGGATGGAATGTAAGGTAGCTGAGAGGTAGTGGGGGGGCCAGAAGGCCCATAGTGATACCAGTAGGGTCACCAAATGTAAGGTGGACTAGGTCCACTATATTGGCACTGTATTATTAAATTAGGCCCACTATGGTAGTTAGATATAATAAATGTAAGAGGACTTCTTAGAAGGTTCTACTTCTAGAAGATTCCTCCTCTAGAATGTTCTTAGGTGATGGTAGCACTATATAAAGGAGTTCAAGCAATGAAATGAGATATGAAGAGAAATATTGTATTTGGAGCGGTAGCTCAATTGGAGGATTCCCCCTCGAAGAGGCAAGTGAACAGGAGAGGATCCCTTCCATAATAGGATCCATTGTATGGTGTTTCCCTACCCTAAGGGTTTGATAATAATAAAGAAGATTTTTCATATTGTTCTTGTATATTTGGTGTGGTGATTTTGTATTCATTCTTTGGTTCTTAACAGGAACAGTTGCTCGCGGAGCAAGTCAAAGTAAAAGAAGCAGTCGACAGATCACTTCGCTCTATGATACTCTTAGAAATAAAGGAAGAAGAATGAGTTACACAACAAGTGAACCATCTCGTAGTGGCCATTCAACAGCTACAGTAATGCATATCATATTTGGAGCTATGCACTGTACCTGAGACCCCACAAGATGTGAGAGACCAAAGAGAAGTAACCTCCCCGAGCACAGTTGAAAGGCTAAAGGCTCTTACTCTGGAATGCAAGAAACTTAGAGATCGCAGTGCCCAGACCTATAAACAACTCACAAAGAACCCATAATTGAAGGCACTGGAGTCACAACTCCAAGAGGTGAAGTATCAAGCCGAAAAGATATAGGCGCAGTTGAAGTCCTTATCAGTTGTGGAAAGAATGAAGTGCTCCCAAGATCAATGCAATGCACAATAGAAAATCCATACTATCCAAAGTAGATTTATTGAAGTAACTAAGAGACTCCAACCTGTACAAGCAAGGCCTATCAAGTGTTTACAGAGGTAGAAGGCCAAGGAGCAGAGCTTGAGCAGGTTGCCACTACAGTTAAATAGCATCTAGAAGGGCCTATCAACGATGCAGTCATCCAAGAGTTTGTTAAACAGGAGCTTGTAGCACAATAGCAAGTCGAAGTAGCTCGAGCCAAGATCGAGGTGTTCGAAGCATAACTAGTCAGACCAGAGTGACTCGGGATGAGTCGCAGGTGAATGTTGGGGGTTTGTTGTCCCTTGACCAAGTTTTGGGGAGATCCTTGGTCAAGTTGACCTATTTTGGGACTTCGACAGCCTGTCGAAGATGAAGTAGATATTGTGGGACCTCAGCCACTTTTTGGGTCCTTTTTGGGATATGGGAATATGTAACGGGAATGGGGTGTTGGCCCATGGGTTTACCCATGTTTAGGCCTATTTTGTAAAGTATAAATAGATGTCTAGGCAATGTAAAATGAGAGAATGGGAATCTATGTAATGTAAGGTCGATAAGCTAAGTGCTAATTGAAATTTATCTGTGCATATTGTGGGAGACTTTAGAGCTAAGTGCAAGTGTTTGTAACAGACCGTGAAAGGCTTTGTTCTAGACCTAGCTCAGGGAAGGAGGATCTGGCGAGGTGCGCGTAGATCTCCTGTCCTATGCGGAGTAGGGTTTTTGAGGTTCTGTGCATGTATATGATAGATTGAAGCTAATAAAGAAGAAGATTTGGTGGACGTAGCCACAGGGTGGGGGTGAACCACATAAATATTGTGTTATTCTGCTTTGTGCGATGTTCTAATGTGTTTATGTGTTATTTACTAAGTTCTTGATATAAATAGATAGATATATATGTTTATGCTTTGTGCTTATGATGAATCTGGATGTTAGATATGATGTAAGTGAATATGCTTAGTGATTTAATTTGCTAGATATGATTCCTTTCTTTATGCTAAGTGCATAGATACATTAGATCAGGATGAATGTTGCGATGCTCTGTTTTCTCTGCTGAGTAGATATTGGTTAAACAATGATGAAATAACGGTGCTAAGTGATATATTAAGTATTATAATCATAGATTTGTGTCCCAGCTAAGGTTGCAGACACCTTAATCTTGCAACCACCCCTACCTCTACCTTGGGTGAGACTTCATCTTCTTCACAGGTGTTGCCAAAAGGGCTGATAGTTATGGATTTTTTGGTGCGTTTTTGTAGCGTTGAACCTTGGGTCTGCCCCTGTGCCAATAATACACAATGGAGCTACGTCTCAAAATCATTAGAAGATGTAAGAGTACAATAACATATACAAGATGATCTTTAGGAAGAATCAATGTCTGTAGCTGGAGATGATAGCTTCATAACTCGAGAAAAAACTTCAAGATCTTCAAAAATTAGGTAGGAGTATAATAAGAATGTAAGACTCACTACCCTAAGGTATTCAACAAGCCATCGCAAAAATAGTAGAGGATATCGAACATCAGGCACATAACTTTATTGATTCTAGATGTGGACTTGATAGGGCTCTTGAGATGGATAACTTGTGAAGTTCAACAGACTTACTGCAGGATGGATGACTTAGGTTGTAAAACTCTCCCTTGGACAAAAACATGACATATAAAGTGACTTTGGAAGAATGTTATTGACATAAGTATGTGACACAAGAGGCAACGCAAACTCTCCAAGTGTTTGTAAGAGTAACCAAATGGAGGAGGACACAACTTTATGTAATGAGAATGAATTCCTAAGGTCATGCTAAATCCCAAAATTGAGTGATAGAATCAAGGATGTGCTATGTCCAAGGGTAACAATATTTCTCTCAATAAAAAAAATAATGCATCCCTTTTCCCTCTTTTTTGGAATATTTGATTTTTTTGTCTTTTTCATATATTTAACGCGCTTGAAAAAGAATAAAAGAATGCTACATTACAGAGGTGGAATGAGTGTCTTAGACAAGAAAACTATTTCCAAGCACATGGAACATACTAATTCTCAGTGCAAGGAGACATGTGCAGGATAAGGACACTCGGTATGATTCCTCCATGGGTAAGGGTGTCAGATCGCAAAGGAAAATATTCTACGAGGCCTACACCTAAGGAATGTTCTAAAGGTTCATCGATAGAAATATGGAGCCAGCATTAGGCCAAATACACAAGATTTATCAATGCAATGTGATTACAGACTGACACAAAGAATGAGGAGATTCATTCAATGTAAATTTTTACGAGCCCAAAGAAGGTAAGATCGACATTTTTTCACATTTAGAGAGTCTAAAAAACACTAAAAGAAGACTCTAAGTGGTATTTTTCATACATTTAGTCCCCCAAACCTGAAAACGAATAACATGATACCTGGGAACACTCTCTTGGCAAGACGTGTCTCTCGAGCTTGACCTTTTTCCTAATTAATCCATTGTCTAGAAAAAGGGGTAAACTTATACCAAATAGATGTTCTTTCTAGACCAATTAACGAGTGTGAAAGAACCAAGGTCACTCGATGATATTTTCTTGTTTAGGGAGTCTGAAAAGGGTTTAAAGAAGACTCTATGGGTTTCCTTTTTTGTAAATAATATCCAAGGCCTGAAAAAGACATAAACCAAAACTAGGGAGAATGATCCTTTTTCATAAATTTAGTCCCTCGGGCTCGAAAAATGGATAAACGTATACCTAAAAATAATCTCCTAGTGAACCCTAGCTCCTAGGGTGTACCTTTCTCATAAATTATCCATATGGATCGAAAAATGGGTAAACTATCATCGAACAAATGTGCCTTCATTTTTTCGTTTTGGTAAGCGTGAAGGGAAACAAGATTGCTCGACAATCTTTTCAATTTTAGGGAGTTTGAAAAGAGATTAAATAAGACTTCAAGGGAGCTCCTTTTCGTAAATAATTTAATGATTCTGAAAAGGATAAATAATATCTTGCTAGATGTCACTTTCATAGTTTAAGTGAGCTTGAAAGAAGAGTAATCATGCTCTATGGGTGTCCCATGGGTATAGGCCAAAAAAAATGATGAAGAAGAAGGATGAGGCTTCAACAGAAAGTCATGGTGGGACTAAACAAGGCTCTCATTCCTTTGAAGTACTTCGTCATGGGAACCAAATGGAAAACAAGGATCTAACTAGGATGCCCATGGAGGCAAGGCTCTACCACATAAAGTACGACACACTTATTAGCAAGGAAGGTTAGTGTCACAATTCAGTGGGGTCAATCCTAAGGCCAAATGAACCAGGAAATGGATAATGCAAAAATGCAAGTAGGAAAAAATCCAATCAATATGCCATTTTCAAGGTCAATACTTGTCAGAACGAATCGATATGATGAAAAAATGTCAAAGAAAAAAAATGTGTCCAAGATCCTACATAGAATGCCAATAATACTCATCTAGACGTTAATAAATCCAATATAGATAGAAAATTTGGAAAATAAGAGGTGCTACTGAATACAAAAATTGAAAAAAACAAACCTAGACTGTATAATACAGTACAAGACACCACACAACCTTACGACTCATGCATGGTATGGTTAAGGTAGAGCCCAGTGCTAAGCTATGACCAAGAGTCTCTTCGATATTCAACCTAGAAAGTCTCCCAAAAGGGAAGAAAAAAAAAACCATAGTGTACGTCTTCCCATAGTATACAATCTGTAGTCATGGCTTCAAGGATAGTCTCATCCGAAGGAAATTCAATATCTAAGAAATCATACGAACGAGGAGGATCGACAGTATTAAAGGGAGAAGCAAACTAACCATATTCCATATGACGATGGAGGTTAGGGCTAGGACTGGATAGTATATCGGTAAATAATAAAAATCACAAGGGCCCGAGGATATACAAACAGTGATATCAGACTTGAAAGGAAACTCAATATCACTTGGACCAAGATGGGGAAGTAGGGGCTCCCATGCCCCCATTGGATTAAAAAATTAATCAATTGTTAAGACCATGTCTTGTGTAGGAAAACATGATTGCACAGGTTCCTCCTTAGAAGCAATTGAACATCAAGGATAATACACCACATAATTTACATATGGAGGGGTAGAGTCTACACGAACATTAGGAACATATAAAGGGGTAGCCTGAACTAACACCAAATTTGGATGTTTATTATCATATTCCAGCTGGTCGATAGTGAAAATGCTTCGATTGTGAGGAAAATTCATCACCCGAAAGAGTGTAGACACCACAATGTTCATAACATATACATAGTCATGCCCAAGAAGCATATTGAAATCTAACGGACCTTGCACCACTATAACATTGACAAGGACAATATTCCCACCTAACGAGATAGGAAACTGAGGAAGAATCCCCAAAATATTCGCTAGGATGTCTGTCAAAATCGAACAACTCATGCAAAGTAGACACAAACTTAGAAGAACCCAAATCTTACCAAGACGAGGAGAATAAAATACTCACGGAGGCTCCTTCATCCACAATACATCGATAAATGTTTTTTTAATTAACTTCAACCCTTATTTGAAAGGGTGTATAAGAAGGAAGGTGAGGCTCAACAAGGTCATTCCAATCAAAGGAAACCATCCTAGGACTTGGAGGGGGTGTGCTCGAAGTGAGAATAATTCCCCCTTTTTCTGAAGGTACTAAACTGGAAATGATAAAAACATAGTCTGTAGACACATCACTCCTCATTAGAAGAGTGGGATTGGCCAAGCATTGCATCAATGTGACCACTTTGGTAGACTGGACACTCTCCAAAAGAAGAGTGGGATCAGTCAAAGATTGCATCGGTGCGACCACTTTCTCAACCACTAGCTGAATAAAGTGTGAGACAACATGGTATGAAAGTGCATCACTCCCCAAAAGAGGAGTGGAATCGACCAAATATTGCATCGACATGATTGCTTCATCAACCAAAGGCTGATTATATTGTTCGGAACCCAAAGAAGAATCATAATCAGAAGAGCTTGTAGACAGGGACCACAATATTTGTACCTATGGAACATATGAGTAAGGTGATATCCCTTGCAAATCTTATGAGGAAACTTAGTCTTACTTCCTATCCATCTAGGTTTCTCAACAAAATCAATTTCCCCAACATGAATTGCATTGGTTGGTTTCACATCTCCAAAATAACTTGTAGAGGTTGGTGACTTGTCGATAACATGACTCGTAGATGCTACAAACCTATTTCCAGTATGACTAGCAGTGACTAGAATTTCCCCCCAACATGACTGGAAAAGGTCGAAGATTTATTCTTCCTATTCTTCATCTTTCTATTTCATTTAGACTTTCGGTTACTAGTAGCTAGAATTTCACCAGAGAAGGAAAAAGAAGGAGGATAATACTTTATTGACGAAGGAAAATCAACATTATTCCCATGACATAAGGTGCTTAACTGAGAAGCATAAAGAGAATTCAAGCCATTTGGAATGGTACCCAACCAAACCAATAGTCCCACATTCAACCCAGGAATGTTCAAAGTGGCCATCAAAGGGACACCAACGTTTCCAAATAAAGGAAAAGCACAAAAATCCCCTTGTGAAGGGGTTCCTTGGTTGGTATCGTTAGGAAATTTGGTGATGAAGGTATTATGCATATGTTCTTCCCTTCCAAGATTGTTCAATTCCATAAAAGTCTCACACACTGACTCTGGTAAATCAGTGGTATAAAAATATACGCCTATAAGGAGGCATCTCCACATTTCTAAGTGGAAGAACCGAAAGTCCTCATGAATGGCGGAGTGGGCGGTCTACCACCTTAGGTCAGAGACCCAAAGCAATGAATGACTAACTCGCTATAGAAAACTAGGGAGCACAGAGCACACCACTAAAAAGAAAAGCCTAAAAATATACAAGCCAAACAAAATACCCTTCTGAATGCTTTTGACACAGGGAGATGAAGCCATGATCGTCCAAAGAATTCATAAAGGAAAATGACTAGGAAAGAGAAGAAGTTACCAAGACCTCCAAACGATGGTCCCTTCGGGTGTCACCCAGAGAGTACATAGTCTACCTCAGGTACTGATATACACCCCTCGTAGTCACTTGTATGTCAACCTATATAATAGAAATTAGGCCACCAACTTGTGATCATCAACCAGGGGGTTATAGTTGGCAACCAGGCGAGTGTATGGGTAGGGTAACTAAGCCTGGAACCCCTCCTGAGGCCTGAAACACAACAATGGATAGAATCACTCTTAGAGTACCCTGAACGGATCCAAGTGCCTCAGAGGTTTGACACAATTCGGGAAAGTAACGCTACAGGATTCAACCCCAATACACACTCTCCCAAACACTTTATTGGGATCCGGAATGGATATCTCTATGACCATTCTCCATGTGGCCTCATGTTTGACTCCTGTGTTATAGGAGATTCTCGGATTGAGTAATTAAAAGGTGTATTTTTCACACCCTATCACAGACACCTAAGTTAAGTTCTGGTTGTCCTTGGAGAGTTTACCTCTCCACACCTAATCCAAGGCCCTAGCCTAAGCTATTGGTGAACCCTAGAAATTTTTTTTCTAATATATTTTAGATTAGTGTGTTCATTTTAGGGGCTTTTCTTACTCAAGGATTGGAAGTGCAACTGATGTTGTTTGAGACTCTTAAAAAACGAAACTAATTAGAACACTGGCAAACAAGATTTTACACAAATTCTACAAATGAAAAAGAGTTTCAAGCAAAATGCATGAGCATTCCTTCAAAAAATTGAAATGAAAATTTTCTCTTTTCGATGCAAAAATGCACAATGTAACTTTGTCCTCAATGTGAGAAAATTAAAGTAAGAAAACAAACAAGTATTCTTTTCCTTTTAAATTCTTTTCAAGATGAGAAGAAAACAAAAGCCTATACTAAGATATTTTCCTTTTTCAAGTATAAAATGTAAACAATGCAATGTAACATGAAAATGCAACTAAGAAGATTCTTTTTTTTTTTTGGAAAATGAAAGCAAGGGAAGGGAAGAAAAAGATTAAGCTTAACTACAATTATTTTGATTTTTCTTCTTTAAATTTTGAAATGAAAACTCAAGGAGCACAATAAAGTTTTTTTTTTTTCAAAGCATACAAAGAGAGAAGGAAAAAAAAGAAAAAGAATGATTCAAGTGATAGACCACTGCCAGAGGGTAGGGATTCAAAAGAATCTAGCAGAGAACCTAAAGCTTGTGAACAAACCTTCAAAATATGAGAAAAATAGAGACACAAAGAAGACCATACAAAAGATATTATCTTGCAATATTATAGACAAACTGAGACTCAAACCCTATCAAATAGTAGTCGATAGAGGTCCCTGATACTCAGGAGGACCTAAGAAACCAAGAGTTTCCTGGAAAAGTGGGAGGGTTTTTAAAAATAACTTGAAGATGATATAGACACACATGTTGTGTTTAGAGAGCCTGTGTATGTATGCAGGCTATGTGAACGTGTATGTACACGGTCTTAGAAACTAATAGGTCATGTACAGGTCTGAAAATATTCAAAAAATAAAATATTCAAACTTGAAACATAGGCCAGGTAACCTGGTAAACCCCTATAATGTGACCAAAGACTCAGATAGACTCAGAGAGTACAAAAAAATCCAAGAAATCAAACCAAAAGAAGATCTTTTAAACAGACCCTAAGGAGACTCCCTAGTGGAGTCGCCAATTCTGCTTTGGAAAAAAATCCCCCCAGTTAGGGTATAATGACTAGGCATAGCGATGACTCATTAAAAGGCAAAAAATGACCTATTCTTACCCAATATCACAAACCCTAATGATTTTTGTTAAATAAGGGAAACATGAAACATATTAAGAATGACACCTTGTATCCTTTCATTCATAGTAGATCCCCTTTTTATGTTGCTTTCTCCTAAGTTGCATATCTCCTCCCAAATCTTACTTGAAACAAAACAAAAATAAATCTACAAGAGCATATATGCAATCACTATTAACATAAGCATGTACTAATTCTCATGAAATAAGCTATAAACATTCAAAATTATTCACAAGAACATAGAAGCATGAATTGGGAAAGGAAATCTCTCTTTTTATTGATAAAAAATAAGGAAGATTACAACTAGAATCTTTAATGTCGACACCACTCTACAAACCTCGCATGGGTTCCTCTAATAAGACTCCAAGGGCACTAATCCCACAATCACTAAAAAATCCTCACAATAAACATGCAAAACTAAGGAGTTTGATGGATTACATAAAGAGGATGAGAGAATGATATTGTTGAGGATGGAAACTCGGAACTAGATGCATAAACTCAATGAGAAATAAGGAGAAAATTGGGTAGAATTTCTTTGCCTCTTCCAAAGTTATCTCAAACGACCCCCCTAGGGCCCTTTTTATATGAAAATTTGGTGGTTATTTGGTTCTAAGAAGGGATACAGGAGGTAAGAATGGTTATGCAACCCAAAATAGCCTATAAAACCTGCAGGAGAGCACACGAATTTTAATTTTTGCAACTTTTGTGAGTATACGCGGGTTGTCAATGATCAGAATGTGTATGTAGACATGCTTCTCATGTATCAGGGCACATGTGAACGTATGTTGCCTATGTATCAAGACACGTACACCTTGAAAAATGATATTTTTTTACAAGGAACTCCAACAAAAGTGATTTTCAAGTGTGTATATGGATGGGCCATGATAAAAAATGCACAGTGGTGGCATTTTGGACTATAACAATTGTAGTTGAAAAGAAGTTATAGAAGAGAGTGAAAAATATATGTTTTCCATATGGAAGATCCAATGAAGGATAAGGAGATAAGTTAGTCTTGAACATTATCCAATATTGAAGGAATATGAAGATGTGTTTTGGGAATTTCAAGGATTTCCACCAAAGAGGGACATTGATTTCAATATTTCCTTAATGATAGGAGTTTCCCTAGTGTCCAAAATTCCCTACAAAATGAGCATATGAAAATTGAAAGAATTGAAAATGGAGCTAGAAGAGTTGTTGAAGAGTGGGTACATATGCCCAAGTGTTTCTCCTTGGGGTTCCCCAATCCTTTTTTTGAAGAAAAAGGATGCAACTTTTAGGTTGTGTATTGACTTCAGATAGTTGAAGAAGGTCATAGTCAAGAAAAAGTATCCTTTGCCAAGGATCAATGACCTTTTTGATCAACTGAAAGGAGAAAATATATTTTCCAATATTGACATGAGATAGGGTTATCATAAAGTGAGTATTAGAGAAGATGATACTAGCTTAGAGATCCTTTTTTATATATTTCGTTGTTGGGGAGCATTGTCTCTTTTTGGTCTACTCCACTCACTTGTCTGGTCTACTCCACTCACTTGTCTGATCCAACTTCATTTCATGCTTCTAATGCCTTCTATCACTCCACATAGACTCTCTGTATCTGGGGTAATCTTAACTTCTTGGCCAACTCATCTTCTGGTCTCCCCACGCTATTGTATGCTTCTATCAATAATCATTCAGGGAGATTTCTCAGTGATTCCTTTCTTGATTTCGGTGGGAATATTCTTGGTTTCCAATGCAACTAAAAAAAACTAGACAGACACACACTTGGTAGTCTTTACACTTGGCGCACTACTGAAAAACATTGGTCAGATGCATACTCTATGGAATTCCTCTTGTATTTCCTTAGGTGCATGCAAAACTATGTTACAAACACACAAAACTTAGTTTTTTCACGTGCGCAGAACTGAGCCCAATATTTTGGGTGCCAGCAAGACCCCACCACTATTATTTGGCTCTTCCTTGAGCCAAATGTTGCATATTATTCAGGCGGGTAGTTGTTACAGACCTAAATGTCACACCACCAAATGTCGGACTTAAGTGTCATAAGTATCATATGCACCTTACTAAGTGTCACATGCACTTTATCAAGTGTCATATTAACCTTACTAAGTGTCACGTGCACTTTATCAAGTGTTGTATGCACCTTACTAAGTGTTACAAGCACTTTATTAAGTGTCACAACTTTGACACCGTGGAAGAACATTTGTTATAATCCCTAGTCATTGTGGGCGAGAAACAATCATCATGTAAAGGTTGAAACAATGCATTTTACCATGATATGTTGACAAATATTGAAGGTCAATGCTCCCTTTACCATGTATAGGGAGTGTTTTTAATGCCCTATGATCAGTGTCGAGGGAGAATTGAAGTGGTTATAGGGAGTTATGGCTAGCCCACCTTATTATAAGGGTTAGTTCTTAGAAGATGAATTCAAGGCTTTGAGTCATATCTCATGGATCCATATTAGGTAAACTCAATCCCAAATTATGGAGCTAAATACTCAACCATTTCCCAAAATACATCATGGTGGTTAAGCCTCCAACTCCTATATAATGAGGGAATTCCAAGGTGAAAAAGGGAGGAGAATCCATGAGAGCATCATAATTATGACTTGAGACATTTAGGAGAGACCTATATAGGTGATCTTGGAGGATTTGTTGCAACGCCAATGTTGGATTTTAAGTGCTTCACTGTGGTTTTCTATTAATATATAACTTGTCCTATTCCATTCATGTTTTGTGTCATTAGCTCATGCATGTCTATTTTTGTGATATTCATCATAGATAGATCTATTGTCACCTAAAAATATACAATAGAAGAAAGGAGATTCCTCTTTGTTCATTGCAGGTCCTATCTTACACCTAGGATGTTGGTCAACAAGGTCAAAGGATGGAGCATCGAGGAAAACCATTGTAAAAAGGTGTGTCATCAATCTCTTTCCTCTTACTCTAATTGTTGAAGTAGGTCTAAAGGGAATTTAGTGTCCATTTGTTTTCTTCTTGTTTTGGATCAAATAAGGGGTCTTGATCCAAAGGGGGGTTTCACCTGTCTGTGGGGGGGACTTTACCACAAAATTAGTTTTAGGAAGATAAGATCATCATTCTTTAGAACAATTGTGATTGCATCTAGTTTCTAAAAAAAAAACCTGCATTGGTGCCCATGCAAGTGAATTGGGGATATATTTAAAGTCCCCCATTCAACATTATATGTTGAATAATAGTCAGGTTCCCTCAAGAGAGAGCATCATTCTCTGCTTTTATTTTTGTTATGGGACATTCAATATGATCGCGAGGTCTTGGGCAATCTAATTCTTTGGGGTTGTGAGTTGATGATAGGAGGTGAGAGTGGGATGGTATGAATGGGATTGACTAGAGGATTTTGGCCCGACCTACTTGCTATGGGGGAGGGTGTGATGACAATGGGTGTAAGGAGGGAATCAAGTGAGCCATTAAGTAGGGTATCATATTAACAACAAAGGGGATGAAGCATGCTGAAGAGTTAGGAAGATCTTGGTCTAGGGGGATGGGGAGTGGTTTTGAGAAGAAAAATTGTTCACAAAGCTAGGGGTTATGAAGTTGCAACTGTCAAGGACACGGGGTGGGAAAATGATGATTGAGTAGGGGTTTAAATACTAACCACCTCTTACATTATTGTAGGAAATCATATTGGGTTGTTCAATCAAACTGGTGATAAAAGAATATAGATAACTTGCTAAGCCATGCCATGATAGGGGAGCATGAGAATCACACTGAGATGAAAAAGGAAATCATGACAGGAGATGGTAGATAATTACCCTAGTTGGTAATCAAGGGTGTGAAATATATAGGTAGGAGATGGTGTGGATGGGGAGGAAGGAGGACACAACAATGCAAAGGAAAGGATGGATTGAAGGGAAAGAAGGAAGTGATAGTAACTTGCAGAGGATGGGAAGATCGATATTGTAGATCAGTCATACTAGAGAGGATTATCAAAGAATGCAATACTAGAATCAAATGTGTACTTGTGGCATGTGTGAATTACTTGAACGAGATTATTTTCCCTTTCTGTAGCTAAAGTGTCAATAACTTCACCAGTCTCCACGTGACATGTTCATAAAGAACACCCTATACTTGTTGGAAAAACTTAGTTGTACTTGGAAATCTTGATGATCTGCACCATATGTCACTTGATGGATACCTCCTGAGTGATGGAGATGAATTTTTGCACTTTAAAAATGTAAATTATACCAATTATAAGATATTCTAAATACTTTACAACCTATGATAATATTACTATATCAATACATGAAGCTGACAGAATATTAAATGGTGTTTGACCCTTGAGGGCCATAGTACACCTTCAACCTGCTACCATTGATGAGACCTTTGAGTGGTTTTCCTTGTAGGGTTTCCAGATTTGCAACATCTTCTTCACTAATGTAGAATAGCTAGAATGGACCATGCCAATGCATGTCTAGCTTACTAGGATGCTATAAATATTTGTTGTCATATAAAAAAACTAGAGATCTTGGATGAAATATTTTTTGGTGGATGTTACGATCGTGCCAGGAATTTTGTCTATATTTTTCCACCACTTGGCTGAAGCCTTCCATTATTCGATCTTCCTCAAGTTTCATCAACTTATCCAACCCATGCTATAGGGATTGGTGATCAATCATTTTAGTCGCAAGGGAGACCTAGATGCTAGGGACACAAAATTCTAACAACATGACCACTTCCTTTCCATATACAAATATAAACAATGTGCACTTAGTCATCCTTTTTCATGTGGTTTGGTAAGCCCATGATGTTGTGGGGAGAAGTTAATCCTAGAAATCATGTTGCACATTACAAAATTTGGTTAAGGCATGTTCTAAAATTTTATTGAAAGCTTCAACTATACCATTAGCTTGAGGGTGATAAGGAGTGCTCTTATGGTGATGGATCATGCACTCCTGAGTGTGTTTTTGGATAGTCTCATTTAGAAAATGTGAGCCCTAGTCACTCATAAATACCCTTGGACATCTGAATTTGGTGATAATGTTGTAAAAAATGAAGCACTCCACAGTCTCACCTGTACAATCCTTGACTAACGCTGCTTCAACCCATATTGTTAGATATTTTGTTGCAGTAATAATGTATCATTCCCTGGTGTGACATGTGACAAGATTGATGGGCCCAACAAAGTATATTTCCGATTTGTCAAAGGGATCAAGTACAGTTACTAGGAAGAGTGGGAGATCATCTCTACAGCAGGGCTTGCCCATGTGTTGACATACATCAAAACACTTGTAGTAGTATTTAGAATCTACAAAGAGAGAGGGCCACCAAATACCTGTGTGTAGAACCTTGTGCATGGTCTCCTTATTGAAATTATGACCTACAACAATAAATTCATTCACCTCATATAGGAGGGAGATCCATTAATGTTCCAAATCATAGAAATGTAGGATTTCATCCACACCGAACTTATACAATTGTCCGAGAGTCAATTGATAAACAACACTGGGGGTCACTAGTTGACAACATTGTGCAGGAGTATATGTTGTGGGAGATTGTTCGATGATGAGGAATTCTTCTTTTCATCCAATTCTTCTTTTGAGGCTCTGAGTAGATTCCCTAGTTCGAATTCATGACAAATGATCCGAGCCCACATTATGTTTTCCTGGTTTAACAACAAATTTGAAGTCAAATTCTTGAAATAGTAGAAACCACTGGCAGATGTGTCCACCCAACACAAGTTTTTTAACTAAATACTTGAGGGTGGAATGATCAGTAAAAAATTTGAAAGAAGACCTAAACAAGTAGTAGCAGAATGTTTGCAAGGCATATACAATAGCTAGGCTCTCGTGCTTAGTTGTAGTAGAATTCCTTTCAACATTAGATAAATTTCGACTTGAAAAGTATACCGGATGATCGATATCACCTTCCCCTGGTTATGCTAGAAAATTACCCAGCACTATGGATGAATAATTGACATGGACATGGAATATATTGGACCAATCGAGAAAGATCAAAATGGGGGCATTAACTAGTTTTTCTTTTAGGGTATCGAAGGCTTGTTATCATTCCAATGTCCATTCATATTTAATATCCGTGTGAAATAGCCTTTCCAATGGGGCTGTAATTTGAGGATAGTTCTAGATGAACCTCCTCTACTATCCAGTATGTCCCAAGGTTTTGTACATTCTACAAACTAATGTAGGGTCCACCATATCCAAGATGGCGACAATATTAGTTGGGTCCACAAGCGAGTCATCTTTACACATGATGTGGCAAAATAGTATACCAAAGGGTATACAAAAGATGCATTTCTTCAAATTCAAAGAGATATGTAGCTAGTGGTATTGATCCAACATTAGTCAAAGGGCCTGAATGTGATCCTTTAGAAGACTGAACACAGTCCAGTCGTCCAAGTATACCTTAAGGAACTTGTGGATAAATTCCTTGAACGTTGTGACCATTATTCAAGAAAAAACTACGGGGGAATTATTTAAGACAAAGGGCATGAGAAGATGAACCCCATTCCATCGCAAAGGTGGTTTTATCTTGATCTTCCTCTATGATCCAAAATCGATGATATATGGAGAAACCATCCATGAATGAGCAGGCTTCCCTGCCACCAAAATTTTCGATCACCTTGTCCAAGAAGGGTGTTGAGAAAGGATCATGAACACATGTTGTGTTCAAACTTCTTGGATCGACGCATATATGAATTTACTCATTAGTTTTAAGTTTCATGAACCTGGGGCTAACCCAATCATATGTATCTACAAGGAAAATGATCTCGACATCCAACATTCAATCAAGTTCTTTCGAGACCTTTTCTTTGTACTTAGGATTTAGGCGGTAGGGTATTCTATTGAATGGCTTAGAATCGGGTTTTATTTGGATATTCATAGCTCCCAAGGATCCCATAATTACTTTCATCTCAAAAAATATTCGAGAAACAAGTCCTCATATTATTTAAGGATGTTAACAGCCTGAGTGATTGTCTACTTATCCTAGTAATCTCCAATAATGCCCATTTTGGGTGATTCTTATGTACCAATATTGTGCTTCTTAGTATTCATGCGGCCATTATAGTCTGGTGTGGTCATCTGTTTCTCCTTTCCTTTTAGTGTGCATTCTCCTTCCCATTTAGTGTGCATTGTCCATCCATTTATATGATCTGGATGTCGTGTGGGTCTTCGTCATAAATATTTTCTGCATCAATATTCCAACAATGTACTACTTATTTAAGTTTTTCCTTCAGATGATGATATGAGCAGACTACCATGGGGCCAGGGGCCTTTGGATACTGATGAAAAATGAATTCCATAACCCGACAGAGCGCCTCACTAATATTCATATCTTCTGTAGTGAACCAGAAGGTGGAAGGAAACTAGGAACTCATATGGGCCCACTCGATTGTTTTCCTCCTAAGTTTCTATTTCATGTACCAACTGCTATGAATCATATCCATGGTATGGAAAAACCGATGGACCCATTGGGCTTCAGGGATGTTTTAAGCATTCCAACCTTGTTCACATAATGATATGTGTTCTTGAAAGCCCCCAGTTCCCTTATATCGGTGTGCTAGTTCAAAGTTGGTGATAGGTTGGTATAAAACTTTTATAAACTCAACAACCTACTCCCAAATATGAATATATGGGCAGTGGGCTTCCCACCACCTTGTAGGGGTCCCTCAAACCATGGAATCCATGGGCTGAAGTCTCTTCTTTGGGGGGACATTTTTCTCCATATGTACTAGGAATGTATCCATTGACCTAATGTCATCAAGCCGTGAGGCATCAGAAAGTTCAAACTTGATCCATCGCACCGCTTTCATGATTTGTGCGCATATGCGTGTGGAAACTTTGTAGATATTTTTCTTCCATCTATCCAGGGAATATTTAGAATATTTTTCATAATATTTGACACTTATCCAACTGAATTCTCCATATACAGTGGGGCTGATGTATTCCTCCCTACACACCGTGACCTTGTAAATATTTTCAATGCCCAAGTTCCGCACATCCTCATCTATGGGCTCATTGTAGTAGTCACTCTCGTATGGGTCTAGTGGCACGACCATGCACAAGGTGTCATTTTCAAATGGAATTTGCCTCTTCTTCAAGTTTAACACTGCATTATTGTCAAAGTCCCAGTCAATTCCAAAAAATGTAGAGTAGCAATCAGACTCATCCATGATCTCGATGACTTAAAAATTGGCTTTTGTTTTCACTCCTTCAATGTTTACTTCTAATTTCTCCAACCGACCGATGGGATAGATCTTGTATTGATTAGCTAACCATAACTGGATTGGTGACCAAGACAACTTAGGCTTACCCATCACTTCCCAAGACTCCTTATGTAAAATTTTCACATCGGATCCTAGGTCCAACATGGATCCATCCATGTCATAGCCACCAAGATCTAGTTTCATCTTAATATCTCGACCAATTCACGTTTGCTTGTTGACCTGAAATACATCCATTTCCAACATCAGATATGATATGATGGTATCCTCTCTGTGTTCTTAAATGCAAGCAATTAACATCTAGGTCAACTTCCTTGTAGCTTCTATATCATTAAGCAGGCACAAACAACAATGTAAGAAGGTATTAACTTGATCTTTGACTTCTTCCATGTGACCTAGGTCGCGTAAGGATTATGTGTTCATTGTGCATTGCAACTCTTCCTGGCATTGTTATTCATAATTATTTTACTCAAAATATCACATCATAGTCTATATGCATGCTTGTTCTATCGATCTTTGGGTTTCATGCTATACTTCCTCACGCATGTGAGCCTCCTCCAAAGATCTTTGCGTCACGCACTATAATTCTTCATTCTCACAAGCTTCTTCCAATGACCTTTATATCTCCCACTGTACCTCTTCTCAAATGCGTGCTTCTCCTAGTGACAATTTTGTCACCCTTTACACTTCCTCTCATATCTATGCCTCTTCAAGAGACCTATGAGTCGCACGTTGAAGCTCCTCGAGTGCTCTTTCTTCTTCAAGAGATATTTGAACATTGCATAGAAACTACTTATGTTGAGAAACATGAAAATTTGGAGGGGGCTAGGGTACCTTCCTAATATTCTCATCGATTTGTTGGGCTGAGCCTTTACCATGCTCAAAGTATACCCTTGTCTTTTCCCCTTCATGGGTTACTACTTGGACGCCTTCTTCCCCATTCTTCTTCTTGTTTTTACACAGCTCGACATGCACCATGTTACAGTTGGTCTTCTTGTCCTCCCACTTATTCAATAAGTGGAGATAATACTTGGTTACATGTTCATGACTATAAAAATGTGCACATAGCACATGTTGTTTAGAGCAAAATAGTGAGACATGACCAATCTCACCGAAATCGAAACATGTGGGGATTATACCTCCTCCTCCACCATATTTGTGGTTGCAACCATGCCCATATCCACCTCAAGGTCATCCTTGATATCTTCCTATGTAGGTTTCACTGTTATCACCACCGTTTCTCTCCTCTTGTACCTAGAATTCATCCCAGGTGTTATCTTGAATTAACTGGAGGGAGCATAAACTATTAACATCATGACCAACGGATTAATAGAACACACAAAATGGGGTGTGATTCATTGTTTGATACTTATGTAATGTGTGGTAGTGGGGTGGCACATGGCCCCACTGTCTACATATTTCACACCATTCCAACTATCCATATGGAAATAAGCTTGGTACGCTTGTCACCACATAATTTAGAAGGACCGAGCACTCATCTCGACGATGCCCCTCTGACTGAAATGTATTACACCACACGTGCTCATGCACAACCTTAATCTTGTCCATATATTGCATTTATATTTTTAGTGTGGCCAGTTGTGACTGAACCTGCGCCAACCTGATCAATGTCTCTATGCCTCTAGGTATAGCTTCCAAGCGCATCTTGATCCTGACTTCCTCAGCCTAATTCATCACCTTTTTTTGGGTGAGAAGGTCTCATATATGGGGGAGAAACCACATAATCAACCAATCTCTTTGTATCATGTCCTATATCTGGAACGCCAACCTATCCAACAATATTTTAAACCGATGGTCATAATCCTAGACAGTTACTCCTTCCCTTTGCTTGGTCTTCTTGATTTTCTTAATGCATTGGAATTCTAACTTTGACTTTTGAAACTCCCGAAGTAGATCCTACTTGATCTCGTCCAGAGACCTCTCTTGTCCGACTAACATAGTATCCTTGTACTCCATGTACCACGTCGGGGATCTATCCCTAAATGTAGTCTCTAGTTACGTGATCTTAGATGCATCGTTTGTAACCTTCTTTACATACTAGATTGCTTCACAGGTGAACTCGTGTTTCTCTGCATCATCCTTACCCATTCCATGGAACATGGAATTCAGTGTACTATTTTGATTTTCCATCTTTGAACTAGAGCTAGTTCCTCTTCTCTAATTTATATTGGATGG
Organism: Picea sitchensis; assembly: GCA_010110895.2. Classification (NCBI taxonomy): domain Eukaryota; kingdom Viridiplantae; phylum Streptophyta; class Pinopsida; order Pinales; family Pinaceae; genus Picea; species Picea sitchensis. Next base: position 218,277 of record SNQJ01S0000451.1, read on the forward strand.
ATATTTCCACACCACTATCACTTGGGGTAAGGTATTTCTGACTTCACCTTCTTCTTCACTTGTTTCATCATTTTTGTCTTCTTCTTCTTATCTTTCTTTGTTAAGAACCAAACATCAATATAGCATAGAAAAACCTCAGGAAAAGTACTCAACACCTTGAAAAAGAGATAATTTAAGATAATAAGCCTCTTCGAGGGGGCAACCTCCTTTTACCCCACTTAAATGTTCAAGTACAAGAT
>SNQJ01S0000451.1:242320-268904 GCA_010110895.2 Picea sitchensis
AATGGCCTAAAGCCGACATAAATAAAATAACATTACTAATCTAAATTACAACTAATGGCATAAATCCGACATAAATAAAATAACATTACTAATCTAATATGCCCCAATTAAGGGGTAATGAGCCAATATTAGGGCTTAACATTCTTTGACTCCAATATATTCACTATATGTTGTGTTTTCTTCTTTATTAAAAATGCACAAGGGGGTGGAACAAAGGGGGGTAAGTCCATATTATTTTTAAATTTCTTGTGAGGTGACCCAGAGAGGTAACGACTTGTAGCCATTCAAGACCATCCAATAATATCAAATCATCTCCCTCGCCAGTAGGGGAGATTCCATATTCCTTTTCTTATAGCACAGCAACAATATGAACCCTCTCATCTTGACTCGATTGTGCACCACAGACATGTACTCTTTCCTCTAAGATGATTTACACACTCACATTGTCTTCTTCATCTCTCGGTCCGATATACGCACTTCCACCTTGTGCATAATCTCTCTGTCCACTCAACACATGACTTCTATGCATGAAATCCTCTCTCTTTCTCATCGTACTTCCACTATGATTAATGCCACATTTTCTTCTGATTGGTGCCTCATTATACTGCATAAAAATTCTCTTCTTGTCAGTGCATAGCCATTTGGAACTTCCTCCTCTGATTCCATTCTTGCACCACAAATTTGTGTCCACACAACACACATGTGCGCGCTCTTATCTCTTAATATTGTGGAATACAAAAACAACCAAATGGTATGGGATTCGTCACCTATGCCCTCACTACCACTACTTTCACTACTAGTATCTTCGACGCCAAACCTCTTTGTAGGCATGTCCTTGCCTGTGCTCCACTATGACACAACATCCTCTCCCACACCACTTCGCGGTATGTGTTTCTTCTTCATACTAGGCCCAACACCTCATTGTGTACCCCTGGCTATCTCTTTTGTACTCTTCTGCTCATCTTTGTCTCTTATCTCATCTTGTCGTGCGTATCTCTCAACTCTTTTTGTCCTCTACTCTTTTGGGTCTGTTCCATACCTCACCTCTTCTTGAAAATTTATATATCCTCCTTATCAAACCCATTTTCTCTCTTTTCCGACTTTCCTCCGTCTTTCCAGAACACTCCCCCCCCATGCTATGGGGGTTTACTTGTCCATTATAATGGGATCCATGCACATCATTATTCTTTCTACGGACAACATCCTGATCCAAAGTGGAATTTATTCTAGCATCCACTTCCTTGGACCTTGTTCGAACTTTCTTTTAGCCTCGTTGAAAGAGTAACTAAATTATATAGAAAACTCAATAATGTATCCTTCCTTCACTCGAGCGAACAAAAAATAAATATCCCAAGTCCACTTTTTATCTAACACCTTCAATCTATCAATCTTTGCTTGATCCTAAACTATTGGCTCCACTAGTAACGTAGTTGAGTTGAAATCATATTTTGTCTTTAACCATTCATGTAGAAGATATGGAAATTCTGTGAAGAGATCATGAATATCCAAGTAAAGATATATGATTTTCCATTTCTTCACATTCACCCACAATCCTTGCATCTCTCATAGGAAAAAACCGTCTTCTTTCTCTTCTATCCGGTCTTGAATCTCCTCCTTAGAAGGATGTCAACTCATTTTTATTTTCCTCCATCGATCTCAACAAGACTTAAGGTCCTGACAACGAAACCATTTGTTGGGTTCTCCTTTGGTCCATGCTTGTTCCTATACCATTCTTCTTCACGGTGGGGAGTTTTAGACCCAAGGTTTGTCCATAGTTGTCCCAAAAATCCACAAAGCACAAACATATCAATCCTTGGCCAAGGCCAAGGAAGTTCTGACCTGAGATGCAAAGAGGATCACAGATACCATAAGGTCTTGTGACAGGGATGAAATATTGAACATACGAAACATTATTGTAGTTGGCATCCATGAAACTTAGGTATGCCAACCTATTTAGGACTAAGAATTAAAACTGTACACATACATATTCATTCATTCATAACTGACATAGATTAGATCAGAATTGCCATATGTTTATTATTGGAAGCATTCATTCACATTAGAGATATATAGTGTGTCATATATCTTCCTATGAGAGCCATTTAACTTTATATCATTACTATACAAAATAGTGGAAATACAACATAATTCTCCATGCACCTTACCTTAGGATTCATACATATCAAAGACACATGAATATATTCAAAACATCACAATATTAAAGTAGGATTAGAGTGAGCTTGATACTGGTAGCTAAGATAACTCAAAATTTTCTGACTAGCTAGATAGCCAACCAATGGACTAATTGTCATTCTGAGCTTATAGATCCTTTTTATATCTTCCACTGCTCAAGAGCGTTGTCTCTTAACTTCCTAGCCAACTCATCTTTTGGTCGCCCCATGTCTTCATATGATTCTTTCAATAATCATTCGAGGATATTTAATGGTGATTTATTTCTTGATTCTGGCGAATATCTTCTTGGTTTCTGGCACAACTGACAAAAACCAGACCAATGCACACTTGGTAGTGTTTACACTTGGCATTCTATTGATAAAACCCAGTCAAATGCACACTCTATGTAATTCTTCGTGCATTTCCTTAGGTGTGAATAAAAATATGGAATGAGCGTGCACAATTTCGTTTGTGCACGCGTGTAAAACTGAACCCAAAACTTTGGGTGCCAAAAAAGAAAACCTTTCGCACAAGGTATGGTCACTATGAATTTGTGGTGGTGCCTTTTGGGTTGAAAAGTGCACCTGCTACATTTATGTGTCTTATGAATGAAGTGTTCAGAGATCAGGGATGAGTTTAAGGATGGAAATTTATTTTAAAATGTAGAAAACTTGGCAAATCTTATTAATCCTTCATATGCCAACTATAAATGATTGGTGATATTTTTGTAAAAATGTTCAAATTTCTAAGGATTTTATATAGTTTTTATAAAATTTTAGCGATTTTTAAGGTAAAATAATTGTATCCTATAGAATTTGGGTGAATCATTTTTAAAATAGTGAATCTTGTTTTTGGAAAAAACCATGGAAAATTAGCCCATGAGCGAAATTTAGCCCTTAAAATCATCCCGGTTAGAGATTACCTAGACAAGTTTTTTGTTGTTTTATTGGAAGATAATCTTGTCTATTCCAAGATATAAGATGAACATGAACAACCTTTTACAATGGTGTTGCAGTTGTTGAGATAGCACCGATTGTATTCGAATTTAAGAAAGTGCACTTTCTGTCAAAGGAAAATCCATTATTTGGTCCACATAGTTTTAGAGAATGGCATAGCACTAGATCCAGAAAATATTGAAGAAATTGAGGGTTATCTAGAACCAACAAACATTTCATAGGTTGGATCATTTATGGGTTTAGCTGGTTACTACAACATATTCATTGTGGGATTCTCCAAGCTTGCACACCCAATAACATCCTTGCAAAAGAAAGGAGTAAAATTTGAATTGAATACAAAGTGTGAAGAAAATGTCCAACACTTGAAGGATTTATTAATCAATGCATTTATTTTAAATGTTTCATATATGAATGAATATTTTTTTGTGTGCACATATGCATGCAAGGAAGAGTTTGGTGGATTCCTTACCCAAAACGGGAACATAATTTTCTATGAGACAATAAAATTAAAGAAACATGAAATAAATTATGCTACACATGAATTAGATTTGGAAACCATAGTTCATTCCTTTAAAATGTGGAATAATTATCTCATGGGTAGAAAATTTGAGTCAAAGACAGATCGTAGTGGGTTGAAACACTTGTTTGAAGCTCACACTGAATGCCATACAAAATAGATGGCTGGAATTTCTCAACGACTGCAACTTTGACATCAAGCACATCAAGGGAAAATAGAATAAAGTGGGTGCATGAAATGCAAGTTGTAGCAATTAGTATGTGCATGATATATTTAAAATATATAATTCTAGAAGCTATAACAATATATCCACATTATGCACAAGTTAAATAAATACTGCATCAGAAATATAAAGATTACAAGCTAGAAGAGGATGTAAACCTCTTTTTCAAAGAAAGAATTTGTATTCCCAATTCTCAGGAATTGAAAATTTTAGTTCTAAAAGAGACACATAATATATCATACACTACACACAAGGATACCATAAGACTATTATAATTGTAAAAGGCCAATATTTTTTTCCTGGTATGAAGAGAGATGTGACTATTATTTAGCCAGTGCATGAAATTTTAGAAGGTAAAGGCTGAGCACATATATCCAATGGGATTGCTACAACCATTTCCCATTCCTAAATGGAAATGGGAAGTTGTTACTATTGATTTCATTACTGAATTTTCTAGGACAATAAGAAAACATGATTCCATCATGGTAGTGGTGGAAAAGCTTACAAATGTTGCACATTTCATTCCAATAAAAATAACTCATAAGGCATCCAATATTGTAGAAATGTATATTAAATAAATTGATGGGCTACATGGTATGCCTAATGATATAACGTCAGACCAATCCCAAGTTCACTTCCAATTTTTGGAAGGGGTTTTTTAATGTATTTGGGACCAATTTGAATTTTAGTACAACATATCACCCAGAGTCAGATGGATAGACATAGAGAATTAATCGAATAATTGAAGATATGTTGAGAATGTGTGTAATGGACAAGCCTTCTAAGTAGGAGGAATATCTCCATTTAGTTGAATTTTTTTACAACAATGGGTATCAAGAATCATTGAAGATGAACCCATTTGAATCCTTGTATGATAGAAAATGCAACATGATACTAAGTTGGGATGACTGAGAAGACAACGTCATTATTGGGCCATAATTGCTAAGGGAAATTTAAGAGTAGATAGTAAATATTAGGAAAGAATTGAAAGTTGCACAATACAAGTAGAAGAGCTATGCCGATAAAGGAAGAACAAGAAAAGAATTCAAAGTGAGAGAGCATGTGTTTTTAAAGGTTAAATCCAAGAGGAGCTTGCTGATATTGGGAAGTTTCCCAAAATTAGTAGATCGAGATATTGTGGGCCATTTGAAGCCCTAGAAAGGATAGGCCCAGTTGCATACATGCTTTCATTACCTTCATCCATGAAAATTCATAACATTTTCCACGTGTATTTATTAAATCGGTATGTTCCTGATTGTAACCATGTAATTGATTGGACTGTGATCTAGGTGGAACACAAAGGGGAATTCCAAGTGGAGTCAGTTTTCATCCTGGAATGGATAGTCAAAGTTATCAGGAATAAATCCATCATCCTAGTTAAGGTTCAATGGACCTGCTACAGTCCCGAAGATGCAACATGGGAGCATGAGGAGGCCATGTGAGAGGCATACCCACAAATTCTTACAAGTTTTGAAGAAAGTTGAATGTGCATTGTACACTAGTATACGAAGACTCCATTTTGGTAGTTGAAGTTCCTAGAGCCACAACTTTTATATTTCTTGTCCGATTGATGCATATTCCCATTCCTTGGGTTGTGTATGTTGAGGGGAACGATATTTGTTATTTGGAATTTTTGCATGAGTCATTAAGTTTCGTAAGTATCATGTATTTTGATGTAAAAATTTATGTATGTAATTATCTAAAATTGTATAGTGATGTGCATTGAGGACAGTGAAAATTGTAGGGGGAGGTGAATGTAACATTCCCATTCTTAATCCGAATTTAGTTATGTATAATGTAAATACAATGTATGGTCGGTCCAAGTGATGTAATATGTAAACTTTGTATATCAGAAATAAAATGTATCAATGAATGCAGATAAAAATAGATAGAGACATGGGGGCTAAGTAACCATGAGGGGGTTCAAGGGGGTAGTACCCATTTCTATTAAACCCAGACCATATTTCCAAATTATCTTTTCTACAAACTTTCTATTTCCTTTGGAGTGTTTCCAAGACCCAATAATTATTCGAGAGTTTGTGTGTGAACTCACCTCAAATACTTATTGAGAAAATGGGATAAGTAAAAGAAAGCATGAGGGAATTGTGAAAGTCAAGTAAATCCTTTTGGGGAAGAGTGAGAGTCAATGAAGCATGGGAAGAGAAGGAATTAATTCGTATGGAAAAGGGGAGCAGTTTTTCTATGCATATTTTTGGAGACCAAGAAAGTTCTGAGTGCCAAATATTGAAGGAAACCATAGAGGGAAGGGGTAACATATTGCATATTGTTGGAGATGTATGTTTGTGGATAGATAGGATATATGTTTGTGAGTATTTTTATGTTAAAGAGATTTCCAAGAGAGAAAGTAGTTTGTTGTTGTGAGAATTCTTTTGCAACTATAGATTCTTGGAGTCCCCAATAGAGGGATTTCTTTTCCAACTTGTATTGGAGCCCTAGAGGGAGGCAGGATAGCCTGAGGTACTACATGGAAGAGAAGGGAATCCCATTCCTTGGGTTGTGAAGGTTGAGGGGAAGAGAGTTGGTGGATTAGAATGGTTGTAGGAATTAATTGTTTAATGGGGATAATATCTAGCCTTAGGAACCACCATCTCATGTAGATTCATATCCCCATCTTGGGGTTGAATTGATATTTATAACTAAAAAACAAGTCTAAGGTTGGGAGGAACGTTCATCCTCTATAGTGGGTTGTGTATTAATAATATAAGTTCTCACATTCATTGTGTTTATTTCCATTGAATGCTAAATTAATTGTTGTGAATTTCATTCTAAGTTTATCTTAGTTCTTGTTTCCTATCGTGGGTAAATGATGCATTCAAATATGTGTTTTTATATCATTGAATGTTGTGGTGTATCTATTTAATCGTTGTTTTACATGTTTAAATTAATTTCAGTTACATTTTTAATTAATATGGAAAATAACATGATATTTCATGTCATGTTTTGTATTTTACGTATTTATAATTGGTATTATAGTTTTCATTTGGTCATTTTCAGTAGTAGTGTGACCCAGCTTGAAAGCTAGGTATGCAACAAGATTGGATTATAAGAATCCCGAGACTGGTACTTTAGATAACGATCTATCTCCTTATCATATCAATGGCCCTCTTTAGAATATAGATAGAGAAGCCATCATATGCTATGGTGCTTCACCCAACTAAATGTGTTCTTCATAGGTTTAAACCTAATCCCAAATCATGGGATACCCATAATTACAATATTGTAGAAGATCTAGCAGAGACACCATCTACCATGTTGGCTCTTGAAGTCCTCCAATCTTTACCAACGCAAAAAAATTATCTACTTTTTGAGATAGCAAGATTTGACCTTGTGAATACTTGTTTAATTTCCTTTGACATAAACCAAAGTAGACCTAGGCTCCCCCACCAAATTTATTTTCAAATCTAATTAGTTTTTCATGGGATTAATATTTTCCACATAGTTGTTGAAAAAGAAGCCTCCACTTGTATTATGTCTCTGTCATGTTGGAGAGCCCTAGGTTCTCCAAAGATCATTCATTCCAACACCATGTTGAAGGAATTTGATGGAAACACCTTTAAGTTTCATGGAATCATTGCCACTTTTCCTGTGGAGCTAGGTGGAAAAAATATTTCGATCGAGGTCAAAATAATATATGCCCCATTATATTAAATTTTTTTTCTAGGGCATAGTTGGTTCTATGCAATGAAAACTGCAATATCCTTGGTATTTGGGGTTCTCTTATTTCCGCATGAACAAAAGGTGGTGACAATTGATTATTTCACATATCATACGCTTAATTATAGGAATAAAAATGGTAGAAATTTTCCATTCACCAATGGTTCCATGAATGCATATGATAGTGTTGGTGTGGACATGTTCAAGGATTCATCATTGATGGGTACATTTACCCTGTCTCTGCCACTCACTACAACCAACATGGATTTGATTTGTATGATCGTTTCATCTGTTATTGAATCAAAGAGGTCCTCAAATCCTTGGGTAGTTCTTAATCCTTTGGAATTTGATTCATTTGGGGCTTGTATTATTCTTAGTGCAATTGATGTTGGCTATTAGTAAATCTAGTCGACATCAAGTGATATTGATAAAAATCTCCAATAAGTTGTGGAATATGATTAGTAAACTTTTATTATTTAGGTTGTCACTCCTCCTAGTTCACATGAATTTGTTGATAATGAAACTCCTTTAGATGATTTGATCATGGAATTCATGTTTTTAATTGATAATCCATGGGAATATATGCATGATCGAAGATATTTTATTCCCAATATGGAGAGGTTGGAGTTTGACATGAAAAAAATTATTTGTATTGATAATGTTGAGTGGTACCAATATCCCATTATGAAACATGATGTGTATTCATAAGGGAACTTGGTCAATATCTCAAATACCATGCCCAATAACATTTTGGTAAAACTAGGTGTCATGGAGAACGTCCTAATAGGTATATATTGTTCCCCTAGAGAAATTTAACAATATAATACCCTATTCAAAGAATTATGTGATGTGTTTTCTTGGACATCCAATTAATCCATGAAAGGAAGTTTCCATCAAGGAAGAGGTTGAAAAGTTACTTTGCATTGACTTCATCTATTCCATTTCCTTGAATGAATAGGTATCCAATCTGATTTCAGTCACAAAGAACCATGACACTATCAAGGTGTTATCACATAAACTTGTCAGAATCTTATGGGTTTGTGGTTTCTACCTATGTCTGTAATGTTTCCTATCTCTCCTCCTTTTGCAGACCCAATCTTAAGTTTTTCCTCTTGGCTTGTAGTTTGTCGTCTGTTAGCCTTCATCTATTTTATCAACCTGTTTTCCCTTGATTGGCTTGCCTGAGAAGTCTCAGACTTATACTTTGTTGTTTTCGCTAAGGTTGATCACTTCCCTCTTTTCCTCTATCACTGATCCTTTTGATTTCCCGACCCCTCGGCCAGTCATTCAAATATTTTTTTAAAGAGGCCGCAACAGTAAGCACAAAGGCACAAAAATTAGAGCGGTCTGATATGGACTCAGATCAAGCAAGCAAGCAAGTTCAGAGATCAGTGACGAGTAATAATCATAGGAATCAGGAGTTCAAAACGTCGTTGAAGTTGTTTGTAGAAGTTCTGAACTCCTGAAACCCAAAATTAGTGCGGGTTGTTTGATCCAGTAAGATGTGTGGCACTAGATCCTAACCACAGGGAAAGTCATTTTGGGAAGGATAAAGTGAGACATGTCCAGAGTTTCGAGTTCCAAAGTGCCGAAGGTCCGGAATCCGAAAATGTCAATATACATTTGGGTCATTCGATTCAAAGGGACACATGGTGCTCGATCTAAGAAATCATGATTTCCTGACTTGGGGGTTTTATCATGGAGCACAACATAGATTCACGAAACGCGAAGCTGTGAAGCGCCCTAGAGTTGGGCCCATGATCAGAGCTTGTGCTTATATGGGAAGCATGGCCATAAAGAAGGGTAAGCACCTATTTTCTATCTGGATGGGTTGTTTTGCAGATTCAAGCATTGGGATATTTGGAATCAAGTGGACCGAAGACTCCCAAAATGAGAAATCCTGAAATTTCACATAGGAGCCCCAGATCATGGCCCGAGGTTGCATGAAATGATGGAGAGAAGCCACGCCAAGGCCATAAGTGTTCGTATTTTTCATAGAGGAAGATCTGTGTGGTCTCGAGGTGCCGAGTTGACTTGAAGGAGTCATGAACGTCTCCTGGAACATTCATGGGTGTCAGGTTTCATCCTGATCCCGATAAAAGTAGTTAATGGAAATGGGGGAGGTGTTTGAAACCTCATTTCACCCCATAAATAGAAAGCATGGAAGGTTGGCCGCAGAAGCACAGTGTCAGCACAAAGTCCCCCTATCAATGGATTTTCCTACAAAGCCCATACTAATCTGAGATTGTGTCTGACAGAAGAATGTGAGTGCAGACTTACAGAAGAATATGCATATGCAAAGCTTTGATTGCAGTAGATAGGTTACACTCCTCATGGTGGCAATTTGTTCTGAGTATAAATGCTAAGTTTTGATATTTTGTCAAGGTCGATGGTTGAGCTAAGCTCCTGTATGTAAATTTTTAGTAAAGCCTCTGGTTCTCTAGTTATGTGTGGCCATTTGAGACTTATTTTCTAATGACAGTCAAATTTCTTTTCATATCTTTTGCTTATGATAATGAAGACTCAGGCATGGATGACCCAGTCGAGTTATGATAAATGTATTGTATTGTATGTTTGATTGCGGTATTGTTATGGCATTTTCAGTTTCCTGAAGTTTCAGATTCAAGAGGATCTTGTATTTGAAGATTTTTCTTCCTTAGGCTGCTGGAAGACCAGATGTCCATAACAAACCTCTACGATTTATCCTCAAGTTATTCATCCTACTCACCCTTACTACAACTTACTAAATAAATTTGGATCAAGAACTCACTTGTTCTCACATATCAACCTAGTTTTTTGAGTTAAAGCGATATCATCTTGAGTTTGCACCGATTAGACCCCCTTTAAATTTATTCATTGTGAAATAAAACTGATGGGTACTGGGCTTACCTTTTCCACAATCCATAGGTGACTTCTAGTGATAACATTTCTAGCATCGTTGACAGGGAAGAGTTGAAGATTTTCCCTGGGATTGAACAACAAAGCTTACTGGTTCTGAAGGTGCATCAGAACTCAGTACATTGAAGATTGCAACTGTGCACCTGGAGACTCCACTATTGCGACTCCACTATTCCAGATATGGATTCTAGAGGCAGACACATGAGGTCTACCCCACAACTTCCTTTAGAAACACTTGAAGTTGACCCAGAGAAAATTGTCAGAAGACGGAATACACCTGAGGGAGTTACTTCAACTATTGAACCAGGTATTTCTGATGATTTTCACCATCCTCGTTTAGAAACTCCAATAGTTGCTTCTTCTTTTCCTGTTATACCATCTGCTGGAGTTTCCCAAAGATTAAAGTTTGGGAGTGTTCTTGCTGATTTCTCCTCTCCTAGTCTGGGATTGGAAGGAGAAAGTATTGTCACTCCTATCTCCCCTGAAGTTGTACCATGTTCTAGACCTAGGACCTTAGAATATTTTCTCATTTTGGGTTTTAACACTCCTCCCCCTGTTAGATTTGTTTCTTATACCATGAGGGAAACCTCTGTTCCCTCAAGCCCTCTAGCCTTTTCCCCTAATCCTCTGTTGTTTCCCTTTCCTCCCAGAAACACACCCCCGGTATGCCCTGTTCGAACTCCATCCCCTCTTGTTTCTCCTCTACCTCACATCCCAATGGTGGGCACTAATCCCCCTATAAATAGAATAGATGCCATAGTGGCTGCAAGATATTTCCCTTTGGTCCTACCTAAACCAATGAATGCTCTCCCTACTGGAGACTCCTAAAATACATGCCCAAATTCACTAGGGAAGAAGACATAACTGTTGAAGAACACCTCGTTTCCTTCTACAGTTATGCAAACAATCTACATATTGAAAATGAATATGTATGGATGAAAGTTTTTGTTCAGAGCCCTGATGGTGAGGCTAGGAAATGGTTTAGAGTATTAACCCCTGGATCCATTTTTGGGATTGAGGCTTTAGATGATGTCTTCTTGAGAAAATGGGGGGATAAAAAAGACTTTATGTACTATATCACTGAGTTCGGGTCTCTAAAGAGAAAAGAGGGAGAATTTGTCTCTGACTTCTCCAAAAGATTCAATAAAATGTATAGCAAGATTCCTGCTGAGATAAAGCCTACTGAAGACTCTGCTAAAATTACATATGATAGTGATTTTGACCCTGATTTCTGCCTCATGTTAAGAGAAATAAGAGCTACTTCCTTGTCTCATATGTAAGATGCATCCCTGGAAGTAGAGTCTAATGTATTGACATTTGACAGACTTAGGAATAAAGATGATTGAGGCAGAGAAAGGGGAAGATTTGAAGCCTCAACCTATGGTTCCTCTATATCCCACCCTCAAGTGGATGAGTTGAGAAAGTTGGTAAAGTCTCTTTCCGCAGAAATGGAGAAGATGAAATTTGAAGGGAAGTGGAGTTATAAGAGTGCCCAAAATGCTAATAACAGAGGTAACTTCAGAAGACCAACCAATAATCCTCAGATACTTCTGAGAGACCTTATAAACAAAGATAGGGATGATCAGAAAATCCAAAACCCTCTCCAAAATAATCTTGTCGCTGATGAAGAAGGAGAGGAATAAGAGATTGATCCTGAAATCCATCATCTTGGAGACACCTCCCCATTTCCCCATTTGACCCAATCTGCATACGAGGAGTCCCTCATGGACAACCAAATAAATGAGTTGAGTAAAGGGGACAAGACCAATAGTAATCCCAATAGTTATAACCTCAGGTCTAAGAAGAAGGAAGGGAAGTCTGGCATCCCTGATCATCCTTGTAGAGAAGAGAAGCCCGCTAAAGACACAATGAACAACAACAAGGAGAAGAAAAAATAGAATCCCTCACCATTAGCCAAAGGTCCTGTCCCATAAGTGAGAGAAGTGTTGAAGCCCCCTTCCTATTTTAATTTTGAGAATGAAATTCAAAAGATCATAATCCCTATACCCCTTTCAAAGCTAGTCAATCACGAAGATTTTAAAAGATTCCTCTTTAAACTGTTACAGCCCGAGCCTTCATGTTATTCCACAGACTCAGTAAACCTTCAAGATGAAAATCCAGCAGTCATTCTAGATCCCTTGATAGAAGACAAAGATGATTCATCCTCTCCCTTATACACCTCACTAAACATACATGATAAGGTGCTACATAATTGTTTGATGGACTCAGGGGAATCTCATAATCTCATGCCCAAAATTGTCATGGACGAGCTTGGATTAGAAATCACAAAAGATTATCATGATTTAGATTCTTTTGATTCAAGGAAGGTACAATGCCTTGGGGTCATCAAAGATCTAGTTGTGACCTTGTTTCAGCTACCCATGAAAAGTGTGGTCATGGATATCGTGGTGGCTGATGTTCCCTCCAGGTTTGGCATGTTGTTGTCAAGATATTGGATAAAGAGACTTGGAGAAACATTGGAGATGGACCTCACATATTCCACTATTCATGTGTTTGGGGGGGAGCATAGAAGACTGTATAGAGAAGATCAATTAGCCTATATTATTAGTGATGAAGAAAACCCCACCAATCATCCTATATTTTCACTTGACACTGATTTGCGATCCAAATTATTGAAGCTCACTGATGCCCCTGAACCTCCTCTTGAAATAATAAAACAATCCCTTACTCTCTGTGAAGATTCTCCATGGATTACCTTTATTTGGAAAATGTTCTTTGATGGAGCCTCTTATAGGGAAGGTGCTAGTGTCGGGGTAGTCCTTGTTTCTCCTGTTCAAGAAATTATATCTCTGTCATATAAGTTAGAATTCAAATCTATCCAAACCTTGTCACTTCCCTGATCCTGGAAGGAAGTTCAGTCTTTCCTGGGCAAGATCAATTTTATGAGAAGGTTTTTTAAAATTTTGTTGAATTAGTGAAGCACATTACAACCATGATTAGGAAGGGAAATGAAGTAAAATGGACTGTTGAGTCCAAAAATTCCTTCAATCAAATCAAGAAATCCTTGACTGAGGCACCAATGCTTATCATTCCTGATTATTCCAAGGATTTTCTAAATTTTCCCTTTTCTTATTATAACACAGTGGAAACCGTTTTATTGCAAAAGAATGCCGAGGGGATGGATAAACCTATTTCCTTTTCTAGGAAGGCATTAAGAGATGCAGAGATCAAATATGGCATCATGGAGAAGAAGAACTATGCTTTGGTTAAAGCCCTCAAATATTTCAGGATCTATGTCTTTCATTCAAAGGTCATTTCATATGTTCCTTCAGATTTTGTGAAGGACATTCTCATTCGGCCCAACATAGACGGAAGAAGGAGCAAGTGGATTCCCAAGATCCTTGAATTTGATCTGGAAATAAATCCCACCAAAGTAGTTAAATGCCAAGGTTTAGCCAAGATATTGGTTGAATCTAATTGCAAAGCTTTGGGGGTTAACTTCATCAACACTTGCTCATAAAATCAACAAGCTAAGTTCGTTGATATAAGTTCCTAGGGAGGCCCTCCAATGGCATAATGCACATGGTACAAAGACATTATATATTTTTTGTAGGAGTTAAGGCCTCCTGAGGGAATAGGGAAAAGCAAGGAAAGAGATTTAAATCTTAGAGAAATTAAATATTGCCTCATTAATCAGGTTTTGTATTGGAAAAACCCTCTAGGAGTGCTTCTGAGATGTTTAGACCCACAAGAAGCCTGAAAAATTATGTTTGATTTTCATGAAAGCCTCTGTGGGGGACATCACTTCTGGATAACCACATCCTATAATATTCTCAGGGCTAGGTATTTTTGGCCTACTCTATTCTCTGATGTTTGTGTAAAAATCAGGGCTTGTGTTAAATGCCATAAATTCTCTAGGAAGCAACATTTCAAGGATTTTCCATTGAAGCCTGTGGTAGCTTCGGGACCCTTTCAACAATGGGGCTTAGATTTTATCGAGGAAATTATTCCTGCTTCAAATGGTCAGCATAGGTGGATCTTGACTGCCACTTATTATTTTACCAAATGGATAGAGGCTATCCCCATAAGGAGTGCTTCTCACAAGATAATCATTGGTTTTATTGAGGATATTATAGCAAGTTTTGGTTGTTTGAAAAGAATTGTCACTGATAATGTTGCATCCTTTAAGGCCGGACCATTGATTCAATTATGTGAGCAGTTTGGGATTGCATTGATTCACTCAACTCCTTACTACCCTCAAGGGAACAGACTGACAGATTCCTCTAACAAGAGCCTTATAAAAATTATCAAAAGACTGATAGAGGACAACAAGAAATCTTGGGATTCAAAGCTAAAATTTTCTCTATGGGCAGACAGAGTGACAACAAATAGATCTCTTGGTGTCTCTCCTTTTCATCTTGTATATGGATTCGAATCCATCTTTCCTTCTCAGCTCGCTTTTCCAATGGAAAAATTCTTCCAAGACTACCAAGGAGAACCTAATGACACGGTCATGAGGATACTACAGCTAGTAGAAGTGCAATAGGCTAGGGAGAAGGTACGAGACAAATCACATGAACATCAACAGAAGATCAAGCAGACTTTTGACAGGAAATTAAGAAAGGAGGATTTCCAGCTGGGAGATCTAGTGCTAAAATGGGATGCACCCAAGAAGGACAAAAGAAAGCATGGTAAATTTGATGCCTTGTGGATCCACCCCTTCAGAATCTCTGAGATATTCCCTAATAATACTTATAGGTTGAAGAATTTGGAGGGTGATGTTTTTTTGGTGGCCCTATTAATGGGCATTTTCTAAAAAGGTTTTGTGTTTGAAGTTGCAGTCAGCGTCCCACCATTGTAAATATCGTTCTTGTTTTTATGTTTATTTTGTTTTAAATAGATAGAATCCATAACCCAATACTAAGGCACTAAAACTACTTTTCTTGGCATCTCGTAGGGAGCATGCCATCCCCTATGGAGCCAAATGTTATCACAGAAACTTGTCAGAGTCTTGTGGGTTTGTGGTTTCTACCTATGCCTGTAATGTTTCCTATCTCTCCTCCTTTTGCAGACCCAATCTTAAGTTTTTCCTCTCGTCTTGTAGTTTGTCTTATGTGAGCCTTCATCTGTTTGATCAACCTATTTTCCCTTGATTGGCTTGCCTGAGAATTATCGTCCCTCTCCTTTGTTGTTTTCTCTAAGGTTGATCACTTCCCTCTTTTCCTCTGTCACTGATCCTTTTTCTTTCCCGAGCCCTCAGCTAGTCATCCAAATATTTGTTTACAGAGGTCGTAGCCATAAGCACAAAGGCGCAACACTTAGAGCGGTCTGAGATGGACTCACATCAAGCGAATGAGAAAGTTCAAAGATCAGCGGTGAGTAATAATCGCGGGGAAAGTCATTTTAGGAAGGATAAAGTGAGAAATGTGCAGAGTTTTGAGTCTCGAAGTGTCAAAGGTCCCAAATCCTGAAATGTCGATATACATCTGGGTCATCCTATTCAAAGGGACATGTGGCACGTGATCCGAGAAATTGCAATTTCATGAGTTGGGGGTTTTAGCATGGATCATAGCGTAGATTCCTGAAACATGAATCCGTGAAGCGCCCTAGAGTTGGGCCCATGATCACAGCCCATGGTTATATGGGAAGGAGGACCATAAAGAAGGGTAAGCGCCTGTTGACAATCTCGATGGGATGTTTCTCATATTCGAGCATCGAGATATTTCGAATCAAGTGGAGTGAAGACTCCAGAAATGTAAAATCTTGAAATTTCACATAGGAGTTCGAGGTCATGGCCCGAGGTCGCATGAAGCGATGGAGAGAAGTTTCACTAAGGCCAGAAGCATTTGTATTGTTTACAGAGGAAGATCTGTATGGTCTCAAGGCACTGGGTTGACTTGAAGGAGTCGTGAACATCTCCTGGAACATTCATGGGTGTCAGGTTTCATCCCGATCTCAATAAAAGTAGTTAATGGAAATGGGGGAGGTGGTTGAAACCTTGTTTCACCCCATAAATGTAAATCATGGAAGGTTGGCTGCAGAAGAAGAGTGTCAACACAAAGTCCCCCCCATCAATGGATTTTCCTGCAAATCCCATACTGATCTGAGATCACATGTGACAGAAGAATGAGAGTGAAGACTAATAGAAGAAGATGTAGACGCAAAGCTTTTATTGTAGTAGCCAGGTTACTCTCCTGGTGGTGGCAAGTTGTTCTGAGTATAAACACTCATTTTTTATATTTTGTTAAGGTCGATGGTTGAGCTAAGCTCCTGTATGTAAAGTTTTAGTAAAGCCTCTAGTTCTCTGGTTATGTGTGGCCATTTGAGACTTCTTGTCTAATGAGAGTCATATTTCATTTCATATCTTTTGCTTCTAATACTGAATAATCAGGCATGGATGATCTAGTCGAGTTGTGATAATTGTATTGTAATGTATGTTTGATTGTGGTATTGTTATGGCGTTTTCAGTTTTCTAAAGTTTCAAATTCAAGAGGATATTGTATTTGAAGCTTTTTCTTCCTTAGGATGCTGGAAGACCAAATGCCCATATAGTAGACCTCTATGATTTATCCTCAAGTTCTTCATCCTACTCATCCTTCCTACAGCTTACTAACTGAATTTGGATCAAGACCTCACTTGTTCTCACATATCAGCCCAGTTTTCTGAGTTAAAGAGATATCATCCTGAGTTTGCACCCATTAGATCCCCCTTAAATTTATTCATCGTGACATAAAATTGATGGGTACCGGGCTTACCTTTGCTGCAATCCAGAGGTGACTTCTAGTGCTAACATAAGGTCTACATTGATTATAGTGACTTGAACAAGAATTTTCCTAAGGATAATTATCCTACCCCATTCATTTATTAGATTATCGATGAATGCGATATGAATGAAATATTTTCATTCACGGATGGGTTCTCAAGCTATAATCAAATGTAGATCAAACCGAAATATCAATATAAGACCACCTTCATTTGTCCTTGGGGTACTTTTTCTTATATAAAATTATCATTTGGTGTTAAAAATGTCGAGGCCACATTCTAGCAGGCCATGTCATATGCTTTTCATGATATCAAACACATTTTTGAAGCATACTTAGATGTTTTAGATGCCCGCTCAAAGAAACATGATGATCATCCTAGTCACCTATGGGCCTTCTTCACTCGATTTTGATACTATAATATATGTTTGAACCCGCATAAATGCATATTTTTTGTGACTTCTAGGATATTACTTGTTTTCATGGTTTCCAAGTTCGAGATCATGGTTTATCCTTTGAAGGTCGAGACAATAGTCTAGTCTCCTCCTCCATGAGATATAGGGAAAATTAAAATTTGCAAGGGAAGGATTTTTTTTGTGAAGATTAATATTTAATTATGGTGAGATAACAAAAGGATTCATGTGACTTCTCAAAATGGGTCTACCTTTTGTGTGGGATGATCAAGCACAACACTCATTCAAAACATTGAATATAGGATTGATGTTAGCTCCACTAATAAGTACTCTATACTATATTTGGGACATTTTACTCTCACTAGTACATTTGGTCCATTTTTCGACGTCATTCCGACGCCAATCTAATGGATTCCCATATGGCTTCCGACAAACCCAATTTTGAACTATTAGTTGAATCAATTTCATCGCACTCTCAATGAGAGAACTATTTGTCACAATTGATATGCAAGAAAATACCACGTGACATATGTGGAGAGGTTTTATGAAACAAATGTTCGTTGCAAAGAATTTTTGTATTTTCGACACTCACATCATTATCTCCATGGGGACAAATGGGTCTGCCACATGGAATATTTGATGAAAATGTCACCAGAAAACCCTCTGTTGTTTAAACAATGGTGGTAGTCGATACTAGGGATTAGAATCCTATAAGTACCATCGGAAATATGACGCTCATTCCAACAAAACTATGAATTTATGGTCGGTGGCCCACTTCGGTGTAGTGATGTTGTATGGTTCCCAGTTTGCCGATGATATGGTGTGACGAATTCAGAGGATGCACAACACCATGGTCAGAAATGTCAATCGACATTGCAATGCATTGGAGTTCCAATAATGTGACAACAATCGTTGGAGTTCCGAAAACGATACGATAAAATGAAAAAAAAAAACAAATTGCATCAGACACAGTGAGCAAGTTGAGAAATATAATAGATGACAATGTTCTCAATATATGATGATATAGACAATTAGGATTATGGTTTCTCTTGTCTCATAAAACCCTAATTCAAGTTGGTCTGAGGTTCTACAACTAAAAATGCATAGTCACACTTCATAAATACATGTTTTGATTTCAAACTGCAATTTATGCCCTTGTGCATAAATGCACACCAGGATTCACTAAAATGTACACCTAGGTATTAACACCCTTGAAATTTGAGTAGTTCAATTTTTTGAGGGTGTCTTAGATAATTTTACACCTATATACATATTTATATTTTCATTTGCAAACATAAATGTGGTTGGTGTGTAAAAGAGGCAAAGTCTACCTTGTAAATTGAAAGACCAAATCAAGAGAAAGTGAATTAAGGGAAATGCACGACTATGGTTCTATATAGCTCCAAATAGAGTTATCTAAGTTTTGGGTTGAATTTAATAACATTCTAAATATTTATATATCATACAAATTGCATTATAGAATGACTAAGGAATTCTACCTTGAACCAAGATTCCATACTTTTTGTAAAATGGAGGGTAAAACCGTCTTACTGTAAAATGAACGCTTAGTACTGTTGAAGGTGAATCCCCCTGCAGACAAGTGGATTCCCTCTTGGCCTCTAGACTCATAAGGCCAAGATAAAAAAGTGCTTAACATGGACACTGACTTCCTTTTAGATCTAATCAAGCTAATGAATGAAAGAGAAGGAGAAAGATATGTACCTTATTAGCAACGTTTGTCATTGCAAAGTCCTGACTGAGCTTTGATCCTGAGCTCCCTGATAGATCCTGTAGGACAAACAAAGGTACAAAAGAATTCCTACTCTATTGATATTAGCTCAAACATAGATCCATCTACTATAGACAAACTCATATGGAACAAGCACAAGTTTGAAAGAAACGGGCCAAGCATTGATTATTAATGAGAGCAAGTAAAAGTACTTACAACCCTTTGAATGGAGGTGCAACAACTTCTTCCATTTCTCCTTGTCCAACCCCTTTGCTCAAATAATCTCCACTGATTGCTTTGATGACATCTCAATCATGAGATCATAAGTTTGATGTAATTCTCAATCTCCATTGTCAATAACTTCTTATGAGATCATAAGTTAGGTATAATTCTCAATCTCCATTGTCAATACCTTCTTATGAGATCATAATTTAGGTATAATTCTCAATCTTCCTTGTCAATACCTTCTTATGAGATCATAAGTTAGGTATAATTCTCAATCTTCCTTGTATAACCTTGGAGAGGTACAACCACTTGAGATATCTTTGGGATGAGTTGAGGATTCCTCTCCTTCATTTGAGGATCTCCCCTAATATCATGTCTTTACCATTTATTCCAATCCAACTATCTTTAGGAATTGAGGGATTCTTTCCTTATTTGCCTCAACAAACCCATAATTTGCTAAAAAAAGGGTAGCGCTCCCCAAAAAGGGTGCACAGGGCGCTCGAACACTCCCCCAAAGAGGCTCAGGCAGTGCCAGCACTCCTTGACAGTGGGTAGGGGAGCGATCCTCTCCAAAATCCTTTTTTTTGTGTTTTTTCAATGGCAAAAGGTTTGTACTCCCTGTCAAGTGACTTCTCTTCTTCCAAACTAGTCTTTGGGGTGTCTTAAGTCTCTTTTTGATGTCGTTAGAAGCACGACATGGGAAAGAAGGTAGTATGATTTTTTTGACACTTGCAACACTTATAGTCAATATGCGACACTTGCAGACAAGATGCGACACTTACAACACTTGTAATGATGACACTTGTGACACTATCGAAGTGAGTAATTTTGAGGTGTAAGAAGGACTCATATAACCTCCAAGTTGAGTGGTTTTAATTGTGGAGTTTGGATTTTATCATTTTACATCTATTCATACTTCAGTTGTGCATGTTGAAACCAAAAACCCTTTGTTGTGTATAAATGCTAAAATTTTCCTTGTAAATGCAACAAAAATGCATGAAAATAGGGCATGATGTGAAATGCATGCCCTAGGAAGAAAAATACATGTATGGTTTTGTTAATTTACAAGTTACAATAATGTGGATTTTTTGTAAACCCTAAATAATGCATATTAGGGTGAGTTGTGCCCAAAATTTAGTAAAGGGTTGAAATATACATGAATGTTTGGAAACTGTGCACACACACTAACTAAAATGGAAAAATGAGTACTAACTACCTATTTCCATGAGCTCAATGAGGCAGGATATTGTACATCCACATCACACATAGGATAGTTGTTAGTTTCATTTCCATTATGAAGAATTGCATGAATCATCAGAGAATGAAAGGTTATATGAATGAATAATAATTAAATAAATAAAAAGACATATCAACGTGTATGAAGCTCTTGAAAGAATAAAATGGAATACTTAATTGAGAAAAATACTTGTTTTGATTTTAAACTGTAATGTATGCCCTTGTGCAGAAATGCATGCCATGATTCACTAAAATGCAAGCTAAGGTCTTAACACCCCTGTAATTTGAGTAGTTCAGCTTTATGAGGGTGTCTTAGATAGTGTTAAACCTATCTACATATTTATATTTTCATTTGAAAATATAAAATTGGTTGTTGTGTAAAAGAGGCAAAGTCTACCTTGTAAAGTGAGAGACCAAAATAGTAGAAAGTGACCTAATGGAAATGCATGCCCATGCTTCTATATAGCTCCAAATTTAGTTATCTAAGTTTTCTACATGGAAATTATGCCCACATAATTGTGGGAAATTTTTCATATGCTACAACTCTACCCACAGTACTGTGGGAAAAGATGTGGAAACTCTACTCACATGACAACTTTTCCCACATGCATGTGGCCATAGTTGCAGATGCTACAACTCTACCCAAAAAGTTGTGGGTAGAAATGTGGTAACTCTTCCCACATGGAAACTTTTCCCACAAGCATGTGGGAAGAGATGTGGAAATAGTGCCCATAGGCCCGTGGGAACAATTGTAGACACTAAAAATATACCCACAAGACTTTGGGAAGAGATGTGGCAAATTTCCCCACAGGCCTATGGGAAGAGATGTCACAACTCTTCCCACAATCCTGTGGGATGATTTGTAGATGCTACAACTGTACCCACATGCCTATTGAAAAATATATAAATCTTCCCATATGCCTTTGGGAAGAGATGTGGAAACTATGGATACCCTGGATGAATTCCCACATAAAAAATTATTTTGGGTGGAAGCAGTTCAAGTTTATTTCACATAAATCACAAATTTATTCAAGTTTGATTCTATACCAAATATGTATGACCATAAACAATGAATATTGTTGGTTATATAATATGAAAAATACAAGTTCACCATGGAAAACCTATATAATCATTCTATAGATAGTATTTTAAAATAATGCATTCTAGATCATAAAGTATAAGTCCCCCTTTTAGTCTGAAGTGAACACCCCACATACCCAGATAAAATCTAAATCAACACCATTTCCCTAACCTTTTCCTTCAACAAAGTTATTACAAATAACCAAATTATATTTACAAGTTTTCCCACAATAATTTTAATTAAGGGAAATGCATGCCAATGCTTTTGTATAGCTCAAAATAGAGTTATCTAAGTTTTGGGGTAAACTTAATAACATTCTAAATATTTATATATCATATAGAGTGCATTATAAAATGCCTAAGGACTTCTACCTTGAATCAAGATTCCAGGCTTTTCCCACAATACTTTGAACTAAGGGAAATGCACACCCATGATTCTATATAGCTCCAAGTAGATTTATATAAGTTTTTGGGTGAAGTTAATAACATTCTAAATATTTATATATAATATGGAGTGCATTATAAAATGACTAAGGACTTTTACATTGAACCAAGATTATAGACTTTTCCCACATTACTTTGAACTAAAGGAAATGCACGCCCATGCTTCTATATAGATCCAAATAGAGTTATCTAAGTTTTGGAGTGAACTTAATAACATTATAAATCACTATATATCATACAGATTGCATTATGAAATGACTAAGGACTTCTATCTTGAACCAAGATTCCAGACTTTTTGTAAAATGGAGGGTAAGACCGTCTTACTGTAAAATGCATGCCTAGGACTCATATGACCTCTAAGTTGAGTGGTTCCAATTTTGGAGTTTGGATTTTATCCTTTTGCATATATTCATACTTCAGTTGTGCATTTTAAAACCAAAAACCATTTGTTGTGCATAAATGCTAAATTTTTCCTTGTAAATGCTAAAATTTGCATAAACTGAAAAAGCATAAAAATGCATGAAAATGGAGAATGATGATAAATGCATTCCCTAGGATGAAAAATCCATGTATGATGTTGTTAATTTACAATTTAAAAGTCACAATATTGCAGAATTTTTGTAAACCTTAAAGAATACATACTAGGGTGATTTTTGCCTATAATTTAGTAAAGGGTTGAAATATACATGAATTTTTGGCAACTGTGCACAGACACTAACTAAAATGGAAAAATGAGTACTAACTACCTGCGTCCATGAGCTCGATGAGACATGAGATTGTACAACAACATCACATGTAGCCTGGTTGTTAGTTGCATTTCCATTTCGAAGACCTATAGAAATCGTTGGAGAATACAAGTTTATATGACTAAATATTAATTAAATAAATAAAAAGACATATCAACATGTATGAGATTCTATAAATACTAAAATGGAATACCTTATTGATAAAAATAGTTGTTTTGATTTTAAACTGTAATTTATGCCCTTGTGCATAAATTCACAGCAGGCTTGACTAAAATGCATCCCCGGGTCTTAACATCCATGCAATTTGAGTGGTTCCAGTTTTTGAGGGTGTCTTAGATCATTTTACACCTGTCTACATATTTATATTTTCATTTTCAAACATAAAATTGGTTTCTGTGTGAAAGATCCAAAGTCTACCATGTAAATTGAAATACCAAAACAATAGAAAGTGAACTAATGGAAAGTCATGTCCATGCTTGCATATAGCTCCAAATTTAGCTATCTAAATTCGCCACATGGAAATTCTTCCCACGGAATTGTGGGAATAGTTGCAGATGCTATAACTCTACCCACAGTCTTGTGGGAAGTTATATGGAAAATATTCCCACTCGCCTATGGTCAGAGTTGTATATTTTGAGACTCTACCCACAGGCCTATACGCAGAGATGTGGCAACTCTTCCCAATGGCATGTGGGAAGAGCTGCAGATGCTACAACTCTACCCACAAACATGTGGGTAGAGATGTGAGAACTCTGCCCACATGGAAAATCTATCCACAAGCATGTGGGTAGAGATGTGGAAACTCTGCCCATAGACATATGGGAATAGTTCTATATGCTACAACATTATCCACATGCCTCTAGGAAGAGACATGACAATGTTTCCCATAGGCATGTGGGAAGAGATGTCTCAACTCTCCCCACATGCATGTGGGTGGAGTTGTAAATGCTACAACTCTACCCACATGTATATGGGAAGATCTACAACTTTTCCCACCAGCTTGTGTGAAGATATGTGCAACTATTGATACCTTGGATGAATTCCCACATCTAAATCTATTTTGGGTGGAAGTGGTTCAAGTTTATTTCAAATAAATCACAAAGTTCCTCAAGGTCAGTTTTGTACCAAATATGTATGACCATAAACAATGAATATGATTGGTTATCTACTATGAAAAATAAAAGTTCACCATGGGAAACCTATATAATATTTTCATAGATAGTATTTTAAACTAATTCATTCTATATCATAAAGTATAAGTCATCATTTGGAAGGCACATGACAAAGAGAGTGGAAGGAAGTATGGTGGAACATAAAGTACTAGGTTGAAGTTCTCTATGTTAGACTGTGGTAGTTGAAAAAACATTAAGATGCCATGGAATATGAAAAGAATTGCAACAAGTATCAACTAGTTGGTCACCCTTATGCTTGAAATGAGATTTCATTGCAACCCATTGTAATAGTGGGAATTTTATTACTAAGTAATACATAAGAAATTAGATCGAAACAACAAACAAAGATACAGGGTAATTGCTATGGGGAAAATCCCCCTATATTAGGTCTAAGGTAAAGGCAGAGCGATAACTCCCTTAAAAGACTGACCTACTCTTAATATACCCCAAAACCAGATAAACTAAGTGAAGAAAGAGAAAGGAAAGAGAGCGTCAATGAGTGCAACTTTAGTCCTTGTAGTTGGTGTAGACCTCTTTCGTTTGTTGTTGCCTCCTGGATCACAAAACTCCTCCCAAGGATGATCTATAAAAGGTTAGGAATACAATGAAACAACATATGTAATCTCTATTGATCACTTTAAAAGTCTAGGCATAGATATAAATGCTAAATTAACAAAATTACATAAACATAGGATTTTGGGACAATGATAAACTGTTTTATTCAATTTCTAGATAAAAAGGATTACAACCTTTGCTGGCAACCGCTCCACAAACCAAGTCCAGGCTCCTCTGTCTTGGCTCCAAGTGCACCAATCCCACATTATCTTCTTGCAACCAACATATCACCAAGGGAAGGAGGAATGGTTTCATAAGGAGAAAAGTATGGAGGGGAAGGATGAGGCTAAAACTCAGATTGGGATGCAAATCTTGGGCTAAGAAAGGCAAGGGATTTTGGCAGAGTTTTCTTATTCTCTTTCTCATGTTTATAAACGACTCCCCAATACCTCTTTTTATATGAGAAAAAGATGGTTATCCAGTTTTGGGATGGGCTACAATGGGTAAAATGGTTAGGAAACCCTCCATAGCACGTAAAATCCATCAAATTCTGCACAATTTTATATTTTTTGAAACTTTTCGAGGTAAACATGGGCTAACTAGCATGCAAAATGCGTGTGTACGCATGATAACTAGTATGCAACACGTGTGTGTATGCAGAATATTAGTGCAACAGGGTGTGTACACTATCCAAAAAATGGTTTTTTAAAAGGAAGCCTCAACAATATTTTTGCAAAGTATGCAAATGGAATGGCTAATGTCTTATATGTACAGATAAGGTATTTTGGACTATAATAGTAATCAAATTTGGAGATCCTTTTAGTTTGAAGTAAACACCCCACATATCCAGAGAAAATCTAACTCGACACCATAACCTTAACCCTGTCCTTTAGAATACATGTAGAAATCATCATAGAGTAAAAGGTTATATGATCGAATAATAATTAAATAAATAAATAGACATATCAACATGCACGAGACTCTCGAAAGATTAAAGTGGAATACCTGAATGAGCTTCTCTTGGTTTTGAGAATAATTTATTCTCTACTGAATAGGGTCAACCATGTAAAGGTGGAAGCTCATTTGGCCTCTCCCCCCACCTCGCATCACTCTCAATTCCCTATAACCAATCTATCTACAAGAAAATAATTGAAAGTAACATAGTACAATTCATGCATAGAAAGTGGCAAAACAAAATTTAAAGGTAAATGAAAGAAATAATGTGTGTGAAAATATGTGGTTTTGTACATAAAAAAACATATAATATACATCCATAAGAAGGTAAACATAGTTACCAACTTAACAAAAACTCTACAAAGTTCTTTTTTTTTGGGGGTAAAATTTTTTACCCTATTTTTAAAAATGGTGCTACCAGTAGCACCCCCCTCCCTTTTTAGGTAGTTTTTTGATATTTTAAATTTTCCAATACATAATGTTTCCACCTTTTTTTTTTAAATTCTTGTTTTTCATCTATTTTCAAATTGTACAAATTTTGTTTTCTCAATGGTGTTTTTTCATTTTTTTTCAATTTTTTCAATTTTTTTTTTGTTCGATGGTGTTTTTAACCATCTTTCCATGTTTCATCCAATGTTAAAAATGTTGTACACCATTCATTTTTTTAAAATTAATATTTTTCATATAATTATGTGTCATTGATTAATTTATGGTTCCATATTTTTTAAATATAGTATAAAATATCATTTTTAACATATGTTTTACCTTTACTTTAATACATAGAAAATAATTGTAGCTAAATAACACTATTTTTAAATATTTAGCAAAAGAATATAATTCATTTCTTTTTGGATAAATTAAAAACTA
>SNQJ01S0000451.1:273836-330821 GCA_010110895.2 Picea sitchensis
TGAAGATGAAAATCACTTTCTCTTAGATTGTCCAGCCTATACCCATATTAGATCTCATTTTCAAAATATTGATCACACTACCAACCTTCCTAACCTCTTAACTCAACAAAAGTATGTTGATCTTGGAAAACTTCTCTTAATGATTTTCGAGCACAGAAAAAAAATTCTAAAGAATCAGAAGTAATCACTTACCGTCTTAAGGTCCGATAGACCAATTAGGTCTTAGTGGACGTTAATCATCATCATTATATATATATATATATATATATGCAACTATATAATATAAGTGTTTTAATTTGTTTTTTTAATTTTTATGAACCTTTTTCATTTAAATTTTATTTTTTAAAGTTTTACATAATTTTTAATTTGTTGGTAGTAATTTTAAGGTTTTTTTAAGTTTTTTTTGTTAAAGTTTTTAAAAATTTGTATTAAAGTTTTTATTTTAGGTTTTTTAATTTGGGTTATATATATATTTTTTATTTTATTTTTCTTCAGTTTATTAAAGTTTTTTTGGGCCATAAATGTTTTTGGGCCATTTATTATTTTTTTAATTTTATTTTATTTTTAAATTATTGTTTTCTAGACAAGTTTTAAATTTTTTTCATTTGTTTTTAGTTTTTGTTTTGTTATTCACCTTTTTGTTTTTGTTTATTTTTTTGTTCATTTAGGTTTTGAATATATTTTTTTAAATGTGTTTTTGTCTTCATTAAAAAAAAAATTGTGAAGATTTTATCCTTTCTCTTTATTTATTTTTTAATGTAAATTTAAAAAAAAGTTAGTAAAAACATTTTCAAGTGACCATTTAGGATCCAATTTTGAGTTTTTTTATTTGTGTATGGATTTGTTGTCAATGCCACAGTTTCAATTAGGTCGCAATTAATTGCAATTTTAACGTTTAGAAAAAAACATTTTTCTTTAAGTAGTGTCATGTTTTTATTTAGGTGTTGATTTTAAGCTTTTTCTAAGCAATTGTTTTATGTTTTAAGGTCATGCTTGAAAAAAGTTTTAATTTTGGCCTAGTTAGAAAAAGTGGTGCTACCAGTAGCGCCACTTTTTGATTTGGGGGGTTGATTTTAAAGTTTTTCTAAACAATCATTTGATCCTTTAATCCCATGCTTGAAAAAAGTTGTAATTTTGACCTGGTTACAAAAACTTGTGCTACCGGTACCACCACTTTTTTATTTGGGGGTTGATTTTAATGTTTTTTATGAAAACATATAGGTTTTAAGGGCTAGAGTTCTTGTTTTGAGGTCACAGTTCTCATTAAGCATTAAGTTGGTAACTTTGTTGGTAGCAACCAATAGTATATATTAATATATTTTATCATCAAAATATGTTTCCATTATACATGTTTCTCATAACATACATCCATAGGAACGTAACAACAAATAATATATGTTAATATATTTTATCATCAAAATATGTTTCCATTATACATATTTCCCATAGAATACATCCATAAAAAGGTAGCAACAAATAGCATATATTAATATATTTTATCATCAAAATATGTTTCCATTATACATATTTCTCATAATATATACAATCACTTCTTTTTTTGTTTTTCATAAATTTGTTGATTTGCTCATCCATGTCTTGATCCTCTTAAGTTGTTGGGCCATGTATTGGTGTTGATTCAATATGCATGTTTTGATGCATTATACGTCTAGTCAGGTACTCTCTACGACATACATGTCGTTGTTGAGGGACCTTGACTACAATAACAAAAAGGGATAAATTGACATGGTTATTTATTATTCACAGAAGTAGTTCATTAATGAAAGTATCATTACAATGTTGTTTACCAGGTTGACTAGTCAAGACCATTGGTTCGATTTCCATGTGTTCTTGATCTCATCAAGCATTCTCATGTACATGCTCTGCCATCAAAACATGAAAATTTGTAAGTACACCATATGCAAGTAAATATTAATAATTTTATTAATCCATACTTATGATTCTATAGCCATAATACCATCATGGTTGGGCTGCACACCACATCTTTAGGCTGCACTCCATCATCATGGTGAGGCTTTACACCACCATCATCAGGTTGTACTCCATCGTCATGATCGAGATTCACTCCAACGTCATGGTCAAGATGCACACCACCATCATCGCGATGGACTCCACCGGCATGGTCAAGCTACACAATGCCATCAAGATGCACACCACCTTCATGGCCAGGATGCACACCACCATCATCGGACTACACTCCACTGTCATTGGGTTGCTATCCATTGGCATCATTATTGTTGTTGCTCTCTTGCTTAAAATAGAAAGGCACATTCATTTATGGATGAAATAAATCATGAATAGATTTTACAAGTAATAAACAGTTAAAGTCCATTAATTTTTCTTACGATGTCATTCAAAGGGGAATATTGTGTTTGCCCCATGGTTTGTCGGAGTTCAACCACGGATTGAAAGCCACACTTTAAACTGATCCATAGGTCTTATTTTGTGGTCACGGTTTTGAATTGAGTTGTAATACCCATGTTTTCCCCAGCTTGTAATTAATCATTATTTATGATTACCATGCTATGGCATGTGAACTATGTAAATGTATTGTTTTTCAGATTTTCAATAACTAACTGTGGGGGTGAATACTTGAAGTAATGGCCATAATATCACTAGAGGAAAGAGTGAGGAAACCTGTAGAGAGGTTTTCTAGTAAAGGTTATGATACCATGAGAGGGAATGGTGAGAGGAACCATGACTGGTTGAGATGACCCTTGCCAAGAAATACTCTTTGAATTAAAAATGTTCAAAAACCAGGATAGTCCTCTCACCCAGGAAATTCATTTACTGATCAAGTGACTATTTGAAAGTCCTTTTTAGAAATTAATGAAAGAATGGGAAGAGTACCCATCTAGAAATTTGGGGATCTAACCCACAAAATCTTGTTGTGTAAGGAAAGAAAGAGGCATAGAAAGAAGACAAGAAACTCTCAACCCAAGGTATGACAGAGTGTAGTCTCCTACAAGTCTGGTTCAACCTGAGTTCCTTCAGGAAGAAGGAAAAAGGGAAGACAGGGAGGAGGTTGGTTTTCTGTGGGGGAAAACAAAGAGAAATCAGGAACAATTCAGGAGTTAGAACGAAGAAGGACACGGATTTGATGTTGGGGAAGCATTTGATAAACCTTGAAGAATCCATGGTTAAGAAGACCATTTATAAATAGGAAGAGCATGTGAGGCTCTCTAGTTAAAAAAAAGAATAACTAAAAGAATTAAGTTGTTCTCGTACAAGAGAGAAACAGAGGAGGAATTCAGTCTTTTTGGAAGAGACTTGCTGAAAATAATGCAAAAGTACATGCAATAGAAATATCAAGGAAATCATGAAAGAGTCTTGAACTGGAGCATTGTTGTGCTGCTTATATGATTAGTATAATGCACTCATTAATTATCAATATGGGATTCGTAATCAATAGAGTTACAAGACACCAGTAAGAGAGACAATTCTAATGTCACGAGTATAGAAATAATCTGGATTAAGAAACAAACTGAAACACACTTTGGTTTCCTTTCACAGAGAAGCTATCTACTCTGTTGGGGAACATGAAAATATGAGATGGAGTTCTTTGACATATCAAATCTATTATTTGACCTAGAAAGCTAACTATGCAATCACACTTCTGAAAGGGGGATCACACATCAATCATCAAGACATAGCATAGGTAGTTCAATTGCCAATATATTGAGTATGTTGTGGTTCACAATATTCTATTGTGAACTTCACTAGTTCTTTCCAATTATGTTTGACTACTACTGCCAACATCCATGTCCATTAATAAAAATCAAATTCATAAGAACATAAATAGAGCATATGCAAAAACAGAGTAAATAAATATCCTAAAGCAATCATATAATCGAAATCCTAAACTGAAACTATACTGCTATTATCTGAAAGAATCAAAGCTTCAGCTAGTCTAACAGTTATACTATTGAAATCAAATGTTAACACTACTCTATAAGGATGCTTACCTTTGTTGGGCAGTGGGCCGTTGCTGCTTCAACATGTCAACGATTGGATTCTACAGTAAGTTGGCCTTTAACCCACACATCACTCTTACTCAAAACCTCAAAACATGAAACTATACTAACAACTCAACTCACATTCATTCATAAATGATCAAGACATGGAAACAAATGAAATTCTTCTATTAAACTTCAACTCAAGATATTTTCTAGAATATGTAACGCTGCTTCACATGTTGTGATATGCTATCTCTCTACTACTTCCACCATCCTTTCCATGACTATTTAAATAGTCTTAGTCATAAAACACAATGAGGTGAAATCTTTTACAAATAAGCAATTGTCAAATTTATATATTCGGTTACATATTTTAAGCTTCATCCTCATGAAACAAAGTGTATGAGGATGAAGAAATAAACAAAATGGCTTAACATAGTCTTGCTAGAACTTGATGATTTCATAAACACTCAATAATTATCCTGGGCACGAACTGGAGCCAATCTTAGCATACTTTGTTTCCTGTATTAGTACCGAATCATGACAAGTGAGATTCAGTAGATAGTATCGGATCTAAACAGTATGCAATTGGTTGGTACCAGACTATAACAGTCTGTGATCGTTAGTACTGGATCGTGATAGTGAATGGTCCATGGGTACCAGATCTGAATGGAAGGTGCGCTTGGTATCGGATTCGGATCATGGGCAATTTGGCGCATAAGTA
The DNA here is from genome assembly GCA_010110895.2 of Picea sitchensis. NCBI lineage: Eukaryota > Viridiplantae > Streptophyta > Pinopsida > Pinales > Pinaceae > Picea > Picea sitchensis. The sequence goes on from SNQJ01S0000451.1 coordinate 278,535, forward strand.
CCAGATAGTTGAGCTGACATAGAAGTGTTGGACTTGATCCAAAGGTCAAAGGCTACACATGAACATTTTAAACATTAGTACATGAAATATTTAGTCTCCTAGCTTAATAAACCAAAAAATGCATGAATTCAATTTTACTTTACCTTATGACCTTATCAGTGACTAGAGGTAGGGTTATTTATCACTGATCCAAGCTTAGGTAGGCCAAAAAGGTATAAATGAGGAGTATAATATGGTAATGGGGATGTCAATTTGGAGGCTTAACATTCCACCATGCCAAAATCATTGCATGGCCTCTTGAAACTAAAACATACTCAAAAAATTTCCAAAACTTGAGACTCCATCCTCTTTACTCCCGTGGGTCAATGATGTTGATAGCTGAGGCTTCTTCTTTCAACTCCATTTTTATGAACCTAATGTATTGCAATAGTCTTAGTCCCTTCTTGAGATTATTAGAAGTCTCTTCATGGTCATCTTGGAGTTGTTGGTTGGTTTCCTTCAATTTCTCATTTTCCTTCTTGATATACCTATCCAGAAGTTGGTATTCCTTCACTTCTTATTTGAGCTCCTAGTTTTGTTTTTGCAGCTTCCCAATATTCTTCTTCATCTATTCTTTTTTCAAGGTCTTCATTGACCTTATTGTCTCTGGATGGATGCATTCTCATTCCTCTAATTCCTCCCTCATCCCACACAAAGTAATAGTATCTTGTTCCTCATTCAAGCTAGGGATGTCTTCCTAGGCTGATAGATCTAGGGAGGCAATATCTATTGGTTCTTCATGTGTATGAGGACTGACAAATGCTTTTCCTTTCTTTTCCATATTTCTTGTGGTTCTTTTATAAGGGGGTAATGGATCAGAGGTGCTCAAAAGATTCATTTTCTTCTTCTTTGTTTGTGGAATGGTTACAGGATATTGTTCTATAGACTGTTCATCTCTACTCTTTTCTTTCCTCAAGGATTTTGACATATGACCCCTCTCCTCAAGTGCTACTGCTGAGATCTCCTCCAATAATTTGGATTTACCTTTTGATTCTTGACTTTTAAGAGTCTTATTATCTGAGGAAGAGGGCCTTACTTGTTTACTATATTTATCCTTTACCGCTCTAGAGGATGATGGGGATGCCTTGCTCTTTTTCTCCTTAGGTTCCTTATTTTTATCTGGAGCAGGCTAGGCTTCTTCTACAGGTTCATTTTCTGTGGAAAGGTGTTGAGTGATGAGGGTTTTCCAACTAAACCCTCGCTTCCTGATCTCATGTATAACTATGATTTTGATAAGACCCTGATGATAAATACTAGTCTTCTTAGTTTTGGATGGGGATTTGACACCTCTTACCATATTGTTCAAGATCATCCATAAAAAATATGGGAAGTCAATTTCAGGGCCTCCTTCAAAGTGAAATAGAAGCCTAAGATGATATAAGAAAGTTACAACATACCTACCCTCACAAGTGAGTAATTGTTGAAGACTAGCAAGCATTGGATGATATTCTTCCTTGATATAGTTTCTAGAAATCCCCTTTTTCCAATTAGGGTGTTGATGGTATTCCTTCATAAATTGTTGGCACATTTATTTATTGATTCCTACTCCTTTGAAATACTTGGCTCCTCTACTAGGTAATCCCGTGGATTCCCTTAAGGTTGCTTCATTGATGGTTAGATGCATATTGCCTATGTGCACAATCTCTCCATCGTAACTCTGAACAAATGCATGTGATACCTTCTCATGACAACCTGTGAATTTCTCTAAAAATGGCATCCATCCCACTCTAGCATACTTATATCTACATAGCTGGAACTCCTCGGTCTCCCTATAAATCTGGAAGATCGGTTCATGTCTACTTACAATCATCTTTATAAACCGTAAGTGAAAGCTGGGTTGTAGTGCAAGGGTTTAGTCAGCTATGAGCGTGAGGGTTTGGTACTGGATGTTGCAGAGAGAAGAAGGCTCTACAAATGGAGAGAGATGGGTAATGATAGGAAAAATTGTGATGGATTCAATAATTCAAACGGTGAGTTTAAGTAAAGATGTTGCGAAGAAAAGTTAAGACAATATGAGGCTCATCTCGATGGCTTTGCCACCCAGATAAGCCATTTCATTTCTTCCCATTAGTGCAATGATGGGGATGGAATGTTTGGTATCAAGACATCATTGTGGTTTGGGATTGGCGATTGGACCCCTAAGCGACGAATTTTAGTGTTGAATCGTGCGAGATAGATTCATGATGGTTTAAGGATGAAGCACATTCTTGGTTTTAGGGTCGTGGCTCATCATTATTGGGCATGCTCATTTCATTTCATCCCCACATTCACATATTTGATGTGATTTTGTCCTCCCTCATCTTTTCAAGAACTTATGTGGTGAGGGAATTGATTAAGGTTAATAATATGGGTATGAGGGAAGTGAAAGTTAGGTGCATGGTTTTAATACTAAGCTCATAAGATCTAGTATACATTTTCATACCTTTTGTAGTTTTATAAGCAAAGGAAAATAAATAATACCATGATACCTTTTCTTTTACCATTGCATAACCAATAACCATAGCATATGCAACTGTCTTTGTATTTGAAGCTTGCATATTGTTAGAGTTCATCTTTTTAGGCTGGAGTTTTCTGGAAGCTTAGTACTGGAATTTCCTGTACTTTATGAATACTTATTTATTCTGTGATTGTCTTGAGTTTCTTATTTTGTGTTTGGTTTTGCATGGTTGTATGGTGAGCAGGATGATCTCTGTAGATGAGATGTGAGTCTGAAAAAGAGTCCTGAAAGGGCTCTTTGACCCTCCCCCATGCCAATGATGTTGCATATCCTTATGCAAAAAGGTCCGACACACTGTTCACAAATGGAAGAAAATTGATAAGAGATGAGAAACCAAATCAAATTCCAAAAGTACATTTATCACCTAGCATATGATCCCATGCCTTTAAAAATTGAAATTTCCTTTCTTCTGATGACTTATTGACAAGGGAAACATTCAACAATGAAAATAGGGAGGCTTTTATATTTTGCCAGAAGAACATATCCAACCTAACTTTCTTCATAGATTTACTATCATTAGATGTTATGGATAAATTTCACAGTATAAGTAGATTAGACTCCCTAGTCAAGGCTCCACTCTTAATAAGTTTCTTTCTTAGATAATATAGGCTTTAGATGTCAGACCGGTAAAGTTGACAAAGGGTAATTCTCAAATGGACATTTTCTTGTAGTATTTATTTGTTTTTTAATTTGGAGTTTGTATCTTATAAGTGTCATCAATGACCTTTGTTTGTAGTATTCATTTTTTATGAGAAAAGTGAATTTTTCAATCAGACAAGTATAAATGAGACATTTCTCAACTAGAACCAACTGCCAGCAAGCTTGTTCAGTACTCTGGAGGGGTAGTTGTGATAATTAGTGAGAGACATAACCTCCCCAGGCAAAATGCCCCATTGCCAATAGGCTTGTTCAGTACCCTGATGGGTTTTCCTAGTCATACCACAGACATGTACCCGCTGCTAGCAAACCTATTCAGTATCCCGACGGGTTAGTCTCTTGAACCCTTTTTCCATCAAAGGCTCCTTGTCCATCGTCACCTATTTTAGTTTTTGTTAAAGAGTTCTTTTGCATGGTAACAGGGGAGGCTCGTTTAAAAATCCTTTTACAATATGGGATGGTAGTGGGTTAGAAGGTATATTCTCTTATTTGAATGTCTTTAAATATTTTTCTAAAGGAAAAATAAACTTATGTATGCACATTTTTAGAATGATCCAGATGTATGATTTGTCTAAGTTTGTCCATAAGATAATGACCTAAATTTACCTTAGGTGACTGATACATCCTCTTCCATAAAAGTTTTTCCTAGTGTGCCCATGATAGAGAGTGTTCATATACTCATATGCTACTCTTTAATAAAGATAATCCAATGATTACTGTTGAAGTCTAGTTCGGGTGAAATGGTTACTTATAGGCTAATATACTTTTATCCCTTTAATCATTCTGAAATACTGGATAAAGGCAACCTCTAGACTTTGAATCCGATTAAGCATGGTTCCTTTAATGACATAGGTAAAGATTATGTCTTCTTTGTCAAGCAACAGAACCAAAAGAAATTAAAAAATTTCTTAATAGCTAGCAACAGAACCAAAAGAAATTAGAAATACTTTCCTTTAGTCAACAACAAAACCAAAAGAAATTCAAAATACTTCCCTTTAGTCAGCAACAGAACCAAACGAAATTAAAAATGCTTCCCTTTAGTCAGCAATAGAACCAAAAGAAAGTATTACTTCATAAGAGCTTCCATTTGATGTTGCATTCATCTCCTTGGTTCCATATTAAGGGGTTACTGCATGGCTTCACATAAGTATAACATTCTTTGTCAATTAGGTGATGTGTCCTGATAGTATTGTATAAGGACAAACTTCTGGTACCAGACCAACACAAAATTTCTGGTACCAGATCAACACTACTGGTACCGAACCAGAACAGAGTATTTGTTGATGTCTACAAACTGATGTTTTAGCAAGTTTGTGAAGGATCAAATAAATTATAGAAATCTACTAAAAATAGAATGTGAAAGTAAAACAAAGGAGGTAAGAATCCATTGTTACCTTTAGCTTATTAACAAAACACAATCCACACCTATGTACAAAAGTTTTAAAAGTAAATCAATCAATCAATGTGGATCACTAGGAAGATCTCCTTCCTTATGGATCACCTGCATATCTGAATTATGTAGCACACGTGTCAGAAATTCCTCTTTTGACAGGGGTTTGTTGTAAATTCTCAATCGGTGCCCATTCACAAGTAGGGGTGTCTGATGTTCATCAATTGTCTTTATTATGATTGAACCATTATCATAGACAGTGTCAATATTGTAAGGTCCTAACCAAAGAGTATTTAACTTGCCTTTGAAGTTCTTGAACCTGCTGTCATATAACAAGGCCTAATCTCCCGGTTGAAAATTTTTCTTTTTAAGATATGTGTCATGCAATTTTGTTCTCTGCTCTTGTACGAGGGTGGTTCTTTGAAGTGCTTCCTGCTTGATTTCATCCATATCATTAATTTGCAAGAGCCTTTGTTGTTGAGCTTGATATAAGTTCATGCCAACTTGTACAACAGTCCTGAAGGCTTTGATCTGGAATTCTATGGGGAGAAGCACATGCTTCTCGTACACCAATTCGTAAGGTGTATGTCATGTTGTATTCCTCCAAGTGAATCTATAAGCCCATAAGGCTTCTAGTAATTTGTCAGCCCAATCCTTGTGGTGTAGTTGTATTGTTTTAGTAAGAATGGACTCAATGACTTTGTTGGTGTATTCTACTTGTCCATTCTCCCATGGATGATAAGGTGTAGATTTCCTGTGTTTGATCTGGTAATGTTATATAACTTCTTTGACTAGATGAGAGGTGAATTGAGTCCCCTGATCAGTCACAATTTCTCGAGGTACACCAAATCTAGTAAAGATGTCATTAAAAAGGAAATCTACCACTGATTGTTCACCTCCAGTTGGTAAGGCTTTTGCTTCAACCCACTTAGTCACATAGTCAATACATACAAGTATATACTTTTTATTTTTAGATGCAGGGTTAATGGGCCCTACAAAATCTAATGCCCATTTCTCGAAAGGTTCAATGGATACTTGGGCTTGAAGTGGAATTTGGTCTCATGCAGTAGGCTTACCCATTTGTTGGCATTCATCGCAATTGGATACATAAGTTCTGGCATATTTGAAAATATTAGGCCAATAATAACCAGATTGCAAAACTTTATAAGCGATCATCTTGTTAGCAAAGTGGCCTCCACAAGGACCATCATGGAAGGATTGCAGAATATCATGGATTTCATCTTCCCTTACACATCTCTTGATTACCAAATATGGTCATGTTTTGTAAAGACAATCATCATGCCACATGTGGTTTGCACTTAGCTGAATTACTTTCTATTTTTCTCTAGGAGACAATTTATGAGTTATATTCCCTGTTACAAGATAGTTAGCTACATCTTCATACCAAGGAGTAAATGTATAAATGGAAAACAAATTTTCATCAGGAAAGTTATCATCTACTCGTGAATTATCTCCCAGATGAATCATTCTAGATAAGAAATCAGCCACAATATTATCCTTACCAGGTCTATCAATAATATTGATGTTAAACTCTTGTAATAATAACAACCATCTTGTAACTCATCCTCTATGTCTATTATCCTCTATGTCTTTGTGCAAGGGTGGGTCAGGTTTCTTCACTAATAGTCTTTCGAGGTAGGGTGGAAGATTAACTTGTTGAGGTACTCCTATGGATTGAGGTACTTGTTGGAATAAGAGGGGAAGTATCTCCTTCTTCAGGGGTGGTTTGAGTGTTTTCTTCTTCAATATCATTTTATTCTTGGATTATTACTCCAAAATTTGATTGATTTACAACTTTCCTGTATCTTAGTTGAGTTTCATAGGTGGGAAAGGTTTGGATTTCTGCATTCTGTACAGGGTGGGTGGGTCAATTATTGGGATTAGGAATTGGCTGGGAAGGGATTGTTCTTGGTCTAAGAGGGTTGTGGGCAGCTTGGTTTTGTGGCTGTTGATTGACATTTATAGGTGCTTGTTGCTGCTGGTTAGGGTTCAAGGGTGCTATGAATTTCTGATGTATAGGAGGTGGGAGTAAAGCTTGCATCTGAGGTAGGTTGAATCTAGGTAGTAATTGGTAAATGTTTGTGGGATATTGTGGATATGTAGGGTAAGAGGGATTCCCATACACAGGCCCCCTCTAATCTTGTTGCCAAGGTTGAGTTTGAGCTTGTTGAGGTGTCCATTGGGAATAGGGCCTTGGAGGATGACCCCATTGTTGTTGTTGATATTGTGTATTAGGGTCATAAAATGTATTGGGGTTTTGTGCTCTCCAAGGCCTCCTAGAGGGGTATGGTTGTTCTTGTGAGACTCCCCATCCCCTATGCATGGCTTGCAGCTCAAGCAAAGTTGGACACTCAGATGTGGGGTGATCTACCGTACATAGTCCACAAACTTCTATGGAATTTAATGGGCATTCTTTCTCAGGGTGCTCCTTTTGACATTTAGGAAAAAAGATTGCAAAAAAAACCTCTTCTTCTTGTTTCTTTTTCAATTTTAGAGTATCTAATTGGTTACTAATTGTGCTCAAGATGCCTATTTTAAAGTTCTCCAATACGTTTCCTAACTCAATTCTAGTGACAACCCCTGAGATTTGTCTTTAATTTCTGCTAAAAGAATCTCTTGGTCCTTTGCCTGTTTTAGCTTGTCCCCTTGAGTATCTTCTACAATAATCTGAATTTATGCAAAGGGCTTTTGGTGCACATCTCCTGAACTTAAAAAATTTAAAACTTCTATGTAGTCATCTCTAAGACCTTTCAAAAATACAGTTCTTACTACAGTTGGGTCTGTGGTGAATAATTTTGATTTCTGATAGTTGTATAAGAACCTTTTTAAGTAGTCTTTAGGGATTTCATATTTTGTTTACTGCATTTTGAAAATGTCATTTTTAGCATTATCCTTACAATAGTCTTGGTATTTCCGTAAAAATGTGTCTTTCATATGATCCCAAGAGAGAACTATATTTTCTCCTAATATCATGAACCATCTCAAGGCTGAGTCTTTTATTGTGGCTGGAAAGAGCTTAAGTTTCTGGACATCATCTTGTTGGTCACTATAATTGCTTAATTAATTTTAAACAACCAAGTGAAACATAAATTATCAACCCAGGGAAGTCTTTTGTTTCAAAGATACAACCATGGAAACATAAATTATCAACCCAAAGCCTTTGTTTCAAAGATAGCTGCACACCATATATGCTCAACCTGGTGCCAACTTAGTGCTGTAGTAAAGAAAATCATTCTAACTATACTGGGTCAAGTGAACTGAAGTTCCGAATTAAATCACAGGAAGAAATCTCCCTAATTGCAATCTCTGTAGTTCAAATTAATAATCCTCGATTACATTTTAAAGTATCATTGCAATGGAAAAGAACTAATTATCTTGCAATCGAGAACAAGACCCCTTATCCTCAAACAGAGACTTCAGTACTAACACCTTTCATGAAAGCAATAATGCAGAAAAACAATAAGCCCCATCTAACAGAGAACAAATCACTTAGTTCTTCACTAAGCAGTGAGCTCCTAGTCTTACTTCTGTTTAGCACACTTGTGAGATTGAAGCCCATGAGAACAAGGCAATCCGGGATTCCTTTCTTCTAAGCAAGGATCTCTAACCCAGTTCTGACATCAGTGAAAAGTAGACAGCGAGTAGGGTGTTTTGGTTCCTTTCCTTCCAGGGAACCCCATCCAACTCTCGGGCTAACACACTCTGCGTATAGTGAAAGGAAATCTGTACATCCTCGTGTTGCAGTCCCTTCCTGGCTGGGCGGGGACACTTAACCAAATCTCCGGCTAGCACACTTGTAGAAGTAAAATGAAATTCAATAATATTAAGGTGTTGCACCTCTTCCTCGATGAGCGGTACACTTAACCAAATCGCTAGCACACTTGTGGAAAAGAGAAATCTACGTATTATTACAGGTTATACCTTCCTGGCCGAAAGGTGGACACTTTAACCAAATCTCACAGCACACTTGTGGAAAAGAGATCTTACCAAGTCAAGATGGAGTTAGATTCCTTCCCGTCTGAAAGAGAACCTTTATCCGCACTGCCTAACACCTAATCGGCGTAGGAATGAATTCTACGTAGGGTCCTGACATATTTTAATCCCTTCGTTTGCGACCTTTTAATCAAACCTCTCATAACATAGAATCACCACACAAGATTGCCGGATAAAAAGAATTACAAGTTCTATTCAATAACTAAGACAGAGTCGGTGAGTGTTTCAGCAACGAAAATCCATCAAACAGTGTTTCAACAATACCAAATAAAATATAAACAGGAATTAAAACAATCACACTTCTATCCAGGGTGAATCTGTGAAGAAGGTGGCCCTCCCTTCTCACAAGATTCCCCAAACTGAAAACTTAGACGAATTATCAAAGAAGTCTTCTATCCATCAAGGAAATATCACATCACATTACAAATTGGAAAGCTCGAACATGTCCCACTTCTCTTAAGTTCTTAGTACATAAAAGATTGATCCTCGAATGGTGATTTCGAATTTAAAGGAAATCCCATCGATACAATCATTACAAGCGTGATCCTCAATCCCATACTAAATCGGATTTTCTTTCTAAATTAGCATAGGGTGTCCTATCTTCACGGAACTGACTGCTAATGCAGGGGCTGTACGAAGCATTGTTGTTACGGCTTCTTCACATAGCTGCTAATGCTCCCATAAGACGCAATTCACGCCCCGTCTTTCACCATAATTTGACCGGCGCTTCTTGACTGTCGGTTTGATCACATAGCTATCGACTCAGAGCCAAGATCGCATACTCTCCGGTGGTCTCTCGATCCGTGACTTCAACCGTAATTGTTCGCGAGCCAGTTTGGCGCGCCCCTCGGGGACAGAAATGCCGCATCCCGATCTTCGGACTGCGTAGCAGCTCTATGTTTCAGCAAGGACTTTAGATAGTTCTGTGTTTAAGCATCGGCCTCGGTCATCATTCTCGCGAAATATGGATACTTTATGCACTTCTAATCAATGGTTAGGGTTCCGTGCAATGTAAAGTATTATGTAAAACGGATTAAGCATATAATAATGAGAAAGGACGTGCAAATTGGAATGATCAGTGAAATGATAGTATAAGTCAAAAATACAGTGATGAAGGGTATAATAATGGCGCATACAAAGGATACAATAATATGTGGTCCCAATATCCTACCAAGGTGTTGCATGTCCTGCAACCCACTGGAATCGTAATCTTGTTACCGTCAATCGTAAAGTACTCAAGCAAAAGAGTTCCCGCGAAATCGGTTCTGCTGGTGTTTTGAACCCTTGTTCTTCCTGCACCCTGTGCCATGCTGCTATTCTTGCTTTTTTGGACAGCTTATATTTGTCTTGATATGTTTCTATTGGCAACCGTAGGGGAGTAAAATTTGTATCCTATCCAATTCTCGCACAATGTCGAATACACTGGAAGTAACTAGGTACCCTTTGAAATTGCTGCTTCTAAGTTGGATTGACCAAAAGGGTTATGTTGTTGCCTCCGTTTTGTGGATTGTTGCCAAATCAGGTTATTGGCCTCGAGGGCAGGAATCTCGGATGGTAATCGATACTCTTTGGTCGACATTCCTCGAGCATCATCGATCAGAAATGTTGGATTACGCTCACCACCCCCGGTTTCTTCAAGACCTCATAATATTCTCAAATGAATCTGGCTGCCCTCTCTCGTTCTGGCCTAATCCAGAGGAGTTTATTGTCCCCATTAGGCCGAAGTAGCTGGAAATTACTTTGCCACAAAATTAGGTTATAAAGAAAAGACGTAAAAAAGCTCGGAGTTGAACATCCTTTTCGGCCGTAGGGATCCTTTCTTCTCAATTCCTCGAGCCCACTGTTCTTGTGTTTCTGAAAGGTGTTCGGGGCCTTTTACTTTTAGGTCTCATTGGTTCTTGTTTTACAGCAGGTTCAGTCCTGGCTCAAAAGGAGAAGGGATGGGGTTGCTCCCGTACCGAACTTGAACTATCTTATAACTCGCTCGATAATAAAGATTTCCGCGATTGGCAAAGACATTACGCCCCTTTGCATATGCTCAGAATTCGCTCAGCCGTGATTGTTGTTCGCTCCATGCACTGAATTTAATTCTTTTCATATGCCTCCCTTGCCTCGGCCGATTCCTGCTGATATGTTTCCAATTGAGACTTTAAAACTCGTTTTCTTCCAAGACATCGACTATTGTTTGTTTGGATTTAGAGGTGATTTGTTCTTGTGTGGCAGTCACAGCGTCATGAGTTGATGCTTTTGGAGCGAGTACATGAATGGCAACTGATGCTTTTGTTTTGGCCTCCTGGTGTAGGGAGAGTTGTGTTTCAGCATCTTCAACTTCCGATTGCTGCATGTCAATTCTATATCAAGCAGGGTTCTCGGTGGAGCCAAACATTGAATGGGCGGGTCGCTTTTCATGTTACTTGATGAAGGTGGTGTTACAAAATCCTGGTCTTGAATTCCTCACCCCCAAAATCAATGGTCGGTTCTTGTGTTTCACTACAACATCCTGGTTTCCAACTCTTTGTAATTCAACTTCAATGTCGCGGGTTGGTTCTGTGTTTCAGCTTAATCGGATGATAGTCGACAGTCGTTCTTTATCAAAAACAAAATGAGGTCCGGGCTGCCTAAGTCCTGTGAATCCTATTTCAATCTCGGCTGGTTCTTGTGGTTTCAAACATGGCTTTTTCCCCGTTTCCAGCCATGTATCGGTCTTCTTGTGTTTCAGCTTCTGAGTGGGTAACTGGTTCTTTGTGTTTCAAATAACCCCGGTGGTGAGATGGTGTTACGCCAGGGGGCTGCCCGCCGTTCTTGTGTTGCAAAATACCATGGTTGAAATATTAGGCGTGATCCCGGATTGGGAGGTCAATGTATTTACGGGTTGTCACTAATTGCGGGGTGGCTAGAGTAGGGTCATTAGAGGTATCTTGTGAAGGTTCTCCCATTCGCTTTTTCCAGAAGAAAGGTGGAAGCAGTTTGTTTCCGCCAGAGGTCTTCCTCCGGTGGTGGATAGGCGATCCTCGTGTTCGGAGTCATCAATTGCGATATGAAGGGCGAAATGGAAGACTCAAAAGGCATGAGATTCCGCATGGTAGGGGACCGTTGGTTGTGGGCTGGGCCGTAATTTTTCGAGGGAATTGGGGTTTTGTTGTTGTCGCTCATCAAGAATTTCAGTCGCGTGGTTTATGGGTGGATGATTCTCACCGCTCAAAACCCCGTTGATTAATAATTGACAAAGGCTATGGTGGGTGAGTGATGTTGTTGGTTCTTTTTCTTTGACAAGATGGTAAATTATACTTTAGACAACCCAATAAATAATAAGGAATGCTGACATGTCTGTTATGTATTAGGTGAGAAAGCGAAGGGGTTCATGCTGATACACTACCGGTATCGTCCTTCACATGTCAGATAATGCTTGATAAACTTTCGCTAATTTCAAACACTCTGGAGGTGGTAGTGAACTCACCAATGCCTCTCGCTTTGAATACATAATTCTTCCTCGTGCGAAGAAGTTTTGTTACCGATAATGTGTTTTCGTCAATATTCGAAATACCGACAGTTGGGAGGCATGAACGGTTGCTATATCCCTCCCTCTCATATCGATATCCGAACCCCGCTAACAATTGAATGGTCTTCCTGAAGATTTTGGGAAAATTGTAGGACCTGTTGTTGTTCGTTATACCATTGGAGTTTTCTGAAGTAATGGAGCCATCCCGCTTGCTCCGAAAATTTGATATGCTACGAGGTACTGTTCGAGCAGTGCTATGGTACCCGGTTCATTCCTTATGGCGGATCCTCCCATGATACCGGTTTAGTGCACATGTTGTCAAGAGTTTGCGTATCGCCTGATAAAAGCGGTTTTTCCTGAAAGGCATTATGGAAATGGAGATAAGAATGCAGGGTGGTGACTTGGATGGCGGCGGCGAGATCGGGCGTAATAATGATATCTCAGATTTGACATGTACTTCCTCCAATAAGTGTGGCTAGTATTGAATGTATTAAATGTTATAATGATCGCCTGATCTTCCCCATTAATTGTAGCCTAACCGGTCTCTTACATAAACTTTACGCACCTTTTCCTTACCCTTTGGTTTATTCACCCAACCAGATTTGATGCTTGTTCGCGGTGCCGCCGTTTCAAGCGGGCGGCTTTACTTCGCGTCAATGGCCTCACCGCTTGAACTGGCCGTTTGGGATGCAGGAGCTGGTCATTTACCTGATGATGGTGGAAGGCGGTGTTTCAAATAAATCGTGAGAGATATCGTAACAATTAAGGTAGATGAAGAACTCCACATAACCGGTGTTTCAAAGATCGGAAGAAAATCAAAGAGTATTTAACGGTGGTGTTTCAACATCATGGATGAATGATGAAGGGTTGCCGGAAAATGGTGTTTCAGCAACAAAAAGAGGCGAAACAACTCTGTCCAGCACTTGTTTTGCCTTTCTCCCTTTTGTTGCTGGTGGTGGTGTTTCAGCAATCGAAGGGAGAGAGGAAAAACAAGTGTTGGTGGAGTTGTTTCGATAATGAAAATAATGGAAAAATGAAGGAGTGGAAGGAATGGAAATGTTGAACAAAGGTGTTTCAAAGATCGGCAACCGACCGGTTGTCGGGTAAATGTTGTTTCCGTAAAACGGGAGGAGAATGGAAGGCTGATGTTTCAACAATGGGAAGGAAAACAAACAAGTACCGGACCTGAAGTTGTTTCGAATAAGAATGATGGGGAATGGCGGGCTGGAGTATTCCGGGGATGGGAAAGAAAATGTTGAAAAATAGTGTTTCAGCATCAGAGAGAGAATTACCAGTGTTTCTCAACAGTGTTTCGCATCGGAAAACCAAAGTAGTGCTAATAAATTCATGGTGTTGCAAGATCGACGGAAAACCAATAGTGTTGCACCGCGGTGTTGCAAAAGATCGCGGAAAGCTTCGTCGCTTGAAGAATCCCGTCTTCAGATCGATCCCGCAACTTATTTCTTGACAGGATTATTAGTATATAAAATCTAATCTAACCTAATCTAATACTCAAGGAAAAATGTGAAAGACTTATCTATTAATCAGAAACCTAATGAAAAAAAGAAAATGAGTACCGCTATGCATGTAGCCTTGTAATCTTCTTTAGAAACAGTGTTTCGTACAGACAAAGACGATGACCATTTATAAGTAACGGAGTTCGATTCTCAATTGTAAGGGAGCTTCCATCACCCATTGGGAAAAACTGTCTACTTCGTAAGGTCCTAATCCATCTAGCGCTAGCTTCCTCGGGAATTCTTTGAACCTCGAATTGCATTTAGATCAGCCCAATCACCTTTCTGGAACTTTTTGGTCTTGATATTTTTGTCATGCCATTGTGATCTTTGTCAAGAATTACGCTGTTTGCCGAATGGCATCCGCCTTTTCTCCTCCTTAGTTCATTAAGTCAAGGTAAACCTCGTCATTCACGCATCACTTAGATCATCATGCTGGCAGTTAAAGGAATCCTTAAGGTTTTTATTTCAAATTATACTGGAAAGACAACACTTTTCCGTAGAACCAATTCATAGGAGAAAACCCCCTAGGTATCTGTGTAGTTCCCCAGAGGGCCCATAATGCTCAAGGAGCCTATTAACCAATCCTTTCTACTTTCCTTCACCGCTTTTGTGAGAATGGCTTCTATAACTTTATTTGTACTTTCCACCGGCCCATTAGCTTGAGGGGTGGTAAGGTGTAGTCATTCTCTCATCAATATGATATTTCCTCAAGGGTGGCTTTGAACCCATGAGAGAAAGGAGGTCCTCCATCCGGTAACTAACTCTTGGTATTCCAAATCAAAAATGTTCCAGAATAAGAATTTTATAACCGCTTCTTCGGCTGCTCTATGGAGTGTCTTGGCCTCCACCCATTTAGTCATATAGTCCGTACAGACCAACATGTAAACTTCTTTTGATCGATGGAGGGTTGATGGGTCCCATGAAATCTAAGGCCCATTTCTCAAAAGGTTCAAATACTACCTAGGGGTTTAATGGCACTTTGAATTTAAGGATTAGTTTGGCCTACTCTTTGGAATCTATCATAGGCCTTGACATATTACTTTGCATCTTTGAAGATTGAAGGCCAATAGTACCCCATCCTTAGAATTTTGTATGTTGTTCTTTAGTTCCAGAAATGCCTCCACAAAAGCCATCATGACAAGCTTTCAATATATCATACACCCCATCTTCTCGAACACACCTTCCGACCTCTTGATCAGCTCCTCAGATGAAAAGGTACCCACCTATCCAACTATACCGAGCACTTTGGTGAACAATACTTTCTCCTCGTAGGATAGGTGTGATGGTAACTTCCCTAACTAAATAGTTAGCAATATCTGCATACCAAGGTGAGTGAGCAGAAACCCAAATAAATATTCATCAAAGAATCATCCATCAAGTTATCATCATTGACTTTCAATCGAAAGGAAATCAAGAACTACATTTTCCGGCCTATCTACAATTGTGATATCAATTCTGCAATAATAGTAGCCATCTATGACTCTAGCATTTGTAATAGGTTTATTCATTAAGTAATTTGATAGTTTATGATCGTGATGGATTGTAGTTAGTATACAGCTGCAATGTAATGTCTAAATTTGTTAATTGCATAAATTATCGCTAGGAAATTCCTTCTCCAAGGTGGACTCAGAGTAATTGAGTTCAGCAGGGGACATTTTCTTGTTGATGAAGTATATAACATAAGGGAGATGATCTTCTTCCTGTTCCAAAACAGCTCCTATAGCAGATCCTCAAGCATCGGAGGATATGTGAAAGGAGGTCCAATCAGTCCCTCTATGATAGTCAGACACCCGGGATGTTTTAGTTTCCTGAATGCTTCTTCACAGAATTATTCCAATTAAATGCAACATTTTTCATCAAGAAAACAAACAGGGGAGAAGCTAAATTGGAAAAGTTCTTAATAAATCTCCTATAGTATCCAAAGATGTCCTAGAAATATTCTTACATCTGTTTGGGTCTGGGAGTAGGTAGGTCCTTAATGACTTGTATTTTGGATGGGCTCACCGGATTCCTTTGAGATGAGATGAAATGTCCAAGCACTATCCCTTCGGTCATCATCATATGACATTTTCCGCAGGCTTAAGGAAAAGTTGGGCTTGTATACATCTTTTAAGTACATTCTCGTTTTCCTGCTTCCTAAAAGAAACACCATAAGGTAAAGTCATCCATAAATATTTCCATAGAGTCATTAAGTATATCGTAGAAAATTCTAAGATCAGCCCTTTGAAAGTTGTTTGGTGCATTACATACCCAAAATGTAGTGACCTCAGAAGTGTGCTGTTCCTGCTGGCCAGGAAGGTGGTTTTGTCTTTGATCTGAGGTGCTTTTTTAATTTGGTTGTACCCATTTAAACCATCTAAGAAAGAGAAGAATTTCATCCATTGCACTATCTAAAATTTGATCAATGAATGGCGTTGGAAAGTGGTCTTCCGAAAGTGGCTTTGTTTAAAGCTCAGACTCCATACTCATACTCTCCATTTTCCGTTCTTTTTGAGAACTATTACCAATGGAGACACCCATTCACCGTCTGATATAGGATAAATTAAACCCTGCATTAAGTAATTTTGGAAGCTCTTCCTTCAGGATTTCACTTAAGTTTGGGTTCATTCTTCATTGCTGACATTGTCGGCCAATCTTCCTTAATATATATTCTCTGAGTACATAGGTCAGGGGAGATTCCTCATGTCCGTAGTAGTCCCATGTGAATGCTTCTTTGTTTTCCCTCAAGTAACTTTGTTAGTCGTTGTTTCAAAGATTCAAATGAGGGTTTATATTTAGTGTTTTGCCAGTTCGATTTCAATTGGTATGCTTTTGGAGGAGATGGTTTAAGGCGTTTGAGGTGGGCTTCCTAAATCAAGATTTTCTCAAGGTTATCGCATCTATTACCGCAGCTTTTAATTGATTATGAATTTCTCGTGTACGTAGGATGGCTCACAAATAAAATTATTTATAATTTCATCCTCGGGTCTTTTCGTGCTTAGAGTCAGTCCGATAGTCTAAGAGGTTGCAGGGTTGATCCTCAAAGCTCTAATTCCAATATAGGGTTATCATTATTAGGCATGGGTGTGGCAAGAGGGTAGAGGTCACCGCTTTTGTTTCATAACCATTCGAATTAATATTGACCCCGGACCGATAGTTGGATAGCATTCAGTCAGTGGCTAACCACGGTCCGCCTGTAATTCGAGGGTGGGCTCCCTCAGCCTTTGTTTTTGGGTCGCACACCGTGGAAATCGACCGGTAATTCCAAGATTCCACAGATGCTAAGATCTTCAATGACAACTTCTGGTCTAATTGTGGATCGACCAGCCAACTCTAAGATAGTAGGGTTTCTCTGACTTTGTCTTGCAATTGTAGCAATTGTAGAGTTTCTAAAGTCATGATATTTATATTGCTCCAAGGTCTACCAGACACGAGGGATTATGGCTCTTCCAATCCTTATAATCAGAATCTGTAGGGTGGCCAGGATCACCGTATTTGATTGGGGGAGTTTTACCTATCATTAATGCAGAGATCTCCCATAACATGGACAAGTAGTGATCCTTGGTTTTCCTACCGGGATTTTGATACAGATATCTCTCATTGTCATGGCATAGATGGGTACATCGCTGAGTGCTTGTAAAAGGGGAATTAACATATAAATTCTGCAGTTACCCTAAGAGATTAAAGGTCAAGTACCGTGTTTGGCCGAAGGTTAAACGTCAGAAATGGTGTTGTTTCAAAGAAGATTATTGAGGATGATTGTACCTTTCGTGATAGCATCATCATGCTCTTGTGTTTCCTCTTTGTCACGAGAGGTAACATCAGCTATGGTCTTAATTACTCCTAACGAAGATGTATATCACTGCATCAAAGTGGAGGAGGGAAAGCGTGGGCTGATTATAAACATCAATGCATTGGAACAAATTTTTATTATTTGGGTTGGGGTTAGCTGAAATGTAGTTGGGGTCTCATTGTTTGGTTAATTGGAGGAGTTCACGGGCAAGGAGAGGGTTGTGGGAGTTGAGGCAATTGGTTTTGAAAGGGCTTGTCCCTCCAATTTGATTCCACTGGATTTTGATAAGGTCGTTGGTTATGGGAGGCACATGGGGTCCGTGGAGGAGGGATCAACAAAGGGTGGGTTATTTCACTGTATGGGTGGGTTAGCTTGTTTCATGGGTGGGTAAGTTTGTTATATGGATGGGTAATTCATTTGATTGAATGTAATTTGATCCGATTGAAGGGGTAACTCGCTTGATTATAAGCAGAATAATTGTCCAACGATTAAATGGCATGCTGTGAGTCTATACCTTGTCCTTCTGGTTTCCACATTTGTCTCCTTTGAGTCATCATATAGACGCCTTCACTTTCTCTTCTTCATTCGCCGGGTTGCAATGTTTCTTTAATACTTGGTAAAGATGGACAATTTGGGTATCATGATATTTATCACATATGGTGCAGATTGGTTTTTTTTGTCCAGTGGACATTCTCTTTGGGTGCTTATCAAGATTGAGGACAAAGATGACAAGGCTGCTTCTACTCGCTGTTTTTCTTGATCCGGTGGTATCCATTTGTGAGGCAAAAAAAAGCTCAACATTTCAGTTTTAAAAACTTCAAGTAGATTACCTATCTCGGCTCTTGTTGCTCCTCCATTGGCTGATTTTGATTCTAGAGAATGTAGTGTCCCCGCTATTTGATCTCGCTTTGCAGCTCCCCTTGAACATCTTTTGCATATTGCAATTTCTTTCATCATATGGTTCCTTGATATGTCCCCTTTTCCAAGCATGTTCAAGATATCCGTAGAGTCATCCCTTACTCCTTTTAACAAAATAGCTTTGAGAATATCCTTACTTACCCGGGATGACCGGATTGTAGATTGTATTGAAGCCTTCACAAAGTCTTCTAGATTCTCATCTTCTTTCAGATCATTTAAATAACTCCTCCTTCTTTCTCTTGTTCAAGACTCGTACTGCTCAGAAATTTCTGCTTCATTTGTCCCATGATGTGATTACATCCTCTCCAAGGCTCATAAACCACCTTAATGCATTTCCTCAATGTTGATGGAAATAGCTTTAGTTTCCGAGCATTAGAAGTGTAATCATAGCTTCATTAATAAAGATATCAAACTCGAATAGTGTATTCATCAGGTCCCTCTGATGATAGCCCATGGAAATTTGGCAATGCCGAAGGGATATTTTTCATGGGAGTTGCTCTGGAAATCACCAATAGGAAACTTAAATGTAGAAAAATAATTTTCATCTTTTACCCTCCTTCAGGATCTACCTGCTCTTGATGCAATCGCTCGCTAAACTCATCCATATTTTCTCTTTCCTCATTCTCCGCCGCACTTGCTCGTCTCCTCAATATCTCCTTCCTCGCTTAACCGCTCCTGACTCCAAACTTCTTTCCCCGCTCCAAAAAATGTCAAATGAAGGCTGGGAATTCTTTTAAAGATCTGGTCGTTGAGCAGATTCACTTGGATAGTAAGTTTCACAATGAAGGTCTTTCTTCCTCCTTCCTTTTCCTTTGCCACCTGTAAGGTTGGCACTGGGGTTTTGGGGTCTTTCATGTTCTTTTTAACTAAAGAAGAGAAAATCACAAATGCTTCTGAATCTATAGCTATCTTCCCCAAAAACCCCAAAAACCCCAAAATGTTGGTCACTATAATTGCTTAATTAATTTTAAAACAACCAAGGAAACATAAATTATCAACCAAGGGAAGTCTTTTTGTTTCAAAGAGATAGTTATGACTATATATGCTCTCAATTCCAAAAGCACTTAGTGTTGTAGTAAGAAATCATTCTATCTATATTTCCTGTTGAAGTGGAATCAAGTTCTCAATTAAATCACGTGAAAGAAATCTCCCTAATTGCAATTCCTTGTAGTTCAAATTAAGAATCCTCGGATTAAGATTTTAAAGTATCATCGCAATGGGAAAGAATGACTATCTTGCAATCGGGGAGAACATGACCCTTATCCTCAAACAGACTCAAGACTAACACTCTTTTCTAGTGAGCAATAATGCGTAAAACAATAAGCTCTATCTAACAGAGAACAAAGCACTTAGTTCCTCTGTCTAAGCAGAGTTTTGGGCCTTACTTCGCTTAGCACACTTGTGAGATTGAAGTCTGGCGAGAACAAGGCACCTCGACTCTTTCAAGGTGGATCTCTAACCCAGCTTCTACTCAACACGAAAGTAGACAAATGTAGTAGGATGTTTTGGTTCTTCTTCTGAGTAGGAACCTTAATCCAATCCCTAGCCACCACACTTGCAGAGGTAAAGGGGAATCTACAGAAGACTGTGTGTTGCGCCTCCTTCCTACCGGAAAGGACACTTAACCAAATCTCTACTAGCACAATTGCAGGGATAAAAAGGAAATCTAAACACAAGGTGTTAGTACCTTCCGGGTCGAAAGGTGGACACTTAACCAAATCAAGCACACTTGCTGTGGAAAAGAGAAATCCATGTAAGACAGCAGGTTAAAAAATTCCTTCCTCGGCCGAAAGTGACACTTAACCAAATCTCCGGCTAGTAATAATTTGCAGGAAAGAGATCTATCAAGTCAAGATGGTTAGATTCATTCCTAGTTTGCGTGAACCTTTTATCCAGACCTCTGCCTAACACGACTGAAGTAGGAACAAATTCTACAGAGGGTCCGGAGTATTTTAATCCTTTCTCGTCTGCGTGTGAATCTTAATCAAAACTCGCTAAATACAGAATCACCACAATAAGATTGCTGATAAAAGAATTACAAATCCCAATCAATAAACTAAGACAGAGTTCAGTAGTGTTTCATCAACGTAAAATCCATCAAACAAGGTTTCAGCAAATAACAGTCAAATAAAATATAAACAGGGAATTAAACAATCACACTTATCCAGGTGAATTCCTCAGGGAAGAAGGTGGCCTCCCTTCACAATATTCCCCTGAAACGTGAAAGCTTAGAGACGAATTATCTAAGCAGTCTTTTATTCATCTGTGGAAATATCACATCACATTACAAATTGGAAAGCCCGAACACGTCCCGCTTCTCTTAAGTTCTAAGACATAAAGATTGATCCCTGAATGGTGGTTTCCCTTGAATTTGAAGGGAAATCCCATCGCATACATCATTACAAGGCAGATCTGAATCCCATACTAAATCGGATTTTCTAAATTCAGCATAGGGTGTCCTATCTTTATGCAACCGAATGCTAATGCGTGGGTCGATGAAGCATTGCTGCTACGGCTGGTGTAACGGCTTCTTCACATAGTCATATCGTCGTCGCGATTCCAATTCACGGCCTGCTCAGCCTAATGGAATGCTTTCTTGATCGGTGGTTTCGGTTTGATCGCTAGCCTGCCGTGACTCGTGGTTTCAAAGATCGCATGCCTCCTCCGTCTCATCATCTCGTGACACTTCTCGAATCAGGTAATTGCTCTGTTTCGGCTTAAGGCCCTCGACAGGTAGTACCAGAGCCAAAGATCTCAGATTCGGATCAGGTAGCAGCCTTTACCGTGTTTCAGCACCGACTTTAGATAGTTCTGTGTTTCAGCATCGGCCTCGAATACTATTCTGCAAATATGGATACTTATGCACTTCTAATCAATGGTTAGGTTCAAAAGTAATGTAAAGTATTATGTAAAACGGATTAAGAATATAATAATGAGAAAGGACGTTGTGTACCTTGGAATGATCAGGTGAAATGATAGTATAAGTCAAAATACAGGTGATGAAGGGTATAATAATGGCAAAAAGTATGGGCAAAAAGGGTACAATATGTGGTCCTAACACATCTGAGTAGTTATAGCTTCTACATAATATGTCAAACTCGAATAAAAATAGGTCTGGATCTTAAGTTGACATACCTCTGAAAGTGGGTAATGATGATAGTGGGATATTCTTCATGATGATGTTTCTGGAAATATCCAAGATTGGAAACCCGAAGGTATCAGGCTCAGTGGCTACATTTTCATTTCTTTCTTCTTCTTCCATTTCACTAGGTTCTCCTCCTCCACTGATAGATGGTTCAGAGACTGGATTTTGTGTGTCTTCTAAATGTTCAATTCCTTCAATAGACTCGCGTTCTATCTGTCCCATTGTTGATTCTTTAATTCTAGGTCCTTCTTCTAGAGCCTCATTGTCTCCCCTTGAGCTCCCTCCTGGTGGAATTTTTCCTTCTCCAATTTCAGTTTAATTAGTTGGGGGGGTTGTTTTTGAATCTTTAGAGATTAAAAATCTACCCTCATTATCTCTATATCTATGCATTAAAATTTGATACTTAACTCAATTGAAATCCTAATTCTATATAGAAGGTAAGAAGGAAACCTGTCTTCAGAGAACCCCACTCTAGTGGCCATGTGGCTCTTCACTCACGTATTAAACATTTTATCCTCCTCCCTCAAGAAGCCTTTAAAATTATTCAAAAACTTATGCAAACAATCTAACCTAAAATCACTTCCTACCATTTGCAACTCCCCGACAACAACGCCAAAATGTTTTGCTTCTTATGTGATTAGTATAATGCACTCATTAATTATCAATCCATGATTCATAATCAATAGAGTTACAAGACACCAATACGAGAGGTAATTCTAATGTCACGAGTCTAGAAAAAATCTGAATTAAGAAACAAACTGAAACACACATTGGTTGCCTTTCACAAAGAAGCTATCTACTCCATTGGGGCACATGCAAATATGATATGGAGTTCTTTGATAGATCAACTATGTTATCTAAACCAAAAATCTAACTATGCAATCACACTTCTGAAAGGGGGATCACACATCAATCATCAAGACATAGCATGGGTAGTTCAATCACCAATATATTGAGTATGTTGTGGTTCATAGTATTATATTGTGAACTTCACTAGTTCTTTCCAATTATGTTTGACTACTGCTGCCAACATCCATGTCCATTTACTAGAAAAATCAAATTCATAAGAACAGAAATAGATAATATGAAAAAACATAGTAAATAAAAATCCCTAATTAATCATATAATCGAAATCCTAAAATTAAACTATACTTCTATTATTTGAAAGAATCAAAGCTTCAGCTAGTCTAACAGTTATACTATTGAAATCAAATGTTAACACTACTCTATAAGGATGTTGACCTTTGTTGGGCGGTGGGCCCTTGCCACTTTAATAGGTTAGTGACTGGAGTCTACAGTAAGTTGGCCTTTAACCCACACATCACTCTTACTCAAAACCTCAAAACATGAAACTATACTAACAACTCAACTCACATTCATTCATAAATGATCAAGACATGGAAACAAATGACATTCTTCTATTAAAATTCAACTCAAGATATGTTCTACAATATGTAACATTGTTTCACATGCTATGATATGCTATCTCTCTACTACTTCCACCATCCTTGCCATGACTATTTAAACAGTCTTAGTCGTAAAACACAAGGAGGTGAAATCTTTTACAAATCAACAATTGTCAAATTTATATATTTGGTTACATATTTTAAGATTCATCCTCATGACACGAAGTGTATGAGGATGAAGAAGTAAACAAACCGGCTTAACATAGTCTTACTAGAACTTGATGATTTCATAAACACTCAACAATTATCCTGAGCACGATATGGAGCCAATCTTAGCATACTCTATTTCCTGTATTGGTACCAGATAGTGACAGGTGAGATTCAGTAGATAATATTGGATCCGAACAGTATGAAATTGGTTGGTACCAGACTAGAACAGTCTGCGATCGTTAGTACTGGATCACGACATTGAATGGTCTGTGGGTACCGGATCTGAATGGAAGGTGCGCTTGGTACTAGATTTAGACAGTGGGAAATTTGGCGCATAAGTACCAGATAACTAAGTTGACATAGAAGTGTTGGACTTCATAAAATGGTAAAAGGCTACACATGGAAATTTTACATTAGTACATGAAATATTTAGTCTCCTAGCTTAATAAACCACAAAATGCATGAATTGAATTGTACTTTACCTTATGACCTTATCAGTGACTAGAGGTAGGGTTATTTATCATTGATACAAGATTAGGTAGGAAAAAAATGTATAAATGAGGAGTATAATATGGTCATGGGGATGTCAATTTAGAGTCTCAACAAGCATAGAAGACCTGAAGTCCATACTAGAGTAAAATAGGGCCTTGGGCTTGGTGTTGGATGGAAAGAAACTGGTGCTGGAAGGAGAGGGCGTCGAGGGAAAGTGTAGTTGTGAAGGGACTCTCTTGCATAGAGGAAATAAATATGGGAAGGAGTATGATAAAACCCATGGAGGTACTAAGCTCAGTGGGGAAGAAGGGAGACTTCTACGGCTGCCTGAGAGGTGGAGGAGAGTAACCTCCCTGATACCTTTCTTGAATTTGGAAAGAGAACCTTGAATACCTGACCTGAGAAGAAGGTCGTGAGCTTGATGCTGGGGGGGAATCTTATAAACCTCACAGAGGCCATGACAGAGAGAGAATATATGATAATTTGTAGAAGACCTAAGGAGAACAAAGTAGTTTCCCTCATGATATCATGGCTTGGCTCGAGGGTGACCAGAGTTCTAAGAGTGAATTCCTCTGAGCCTATGGTTGGGTGGAAAGACAAACACACACAGTCAGTTGGTCGGCTATCAACTATAATAGATAAGTATTTTGTACCCTATTTAATTGAGTTGTAAATTAAGGTTGAGTTTCCTATGAATGTTTTAGGGATGTACATGCTTGTTTGATGACTAGACTGGTTATGTTTTATGGTATGGACATGCTTTGTACATGTGAATTCTTGAGCCTCCTGTATTTGAATCGAGTTAAAGGAATTAAAATGTGATTTTGCTGACCATATGTACAATTACATGCATGCATGTCCATTCTTCTAGTTGTATTGGGTTTCCTGGAAAAAGGGGGATGGAATCATATGAAATAAATGATGCCCCTTGAATGTAATGAATAGGGGAATGAGACCAAGAAGGTCTCATAAAAACCATAAGGATGTATCTGGGACAATCCCTGAGTTGTGACACTGATTTTGGGTTGTTAACCAAAGGAATACTTTGAAAGAATCATTGAAAAATGTCTAAGTCTCAAGTTTTAGACTGTCGTCTTGTGGAAACTCAGTGTTTTGGGATAAGACGAATCTCAACCATTGAACTGGCAGTGAGAATAAATCTTGACCTTTCATTGAAGGGAATGGTTTTAGAACGACTGAATGTGAGGGTGCTATAGGACCCCGAAGAAATATCTAGATCATCGATCAGAACCAGAGCGAGATCGGATCCTGACCATCCATCACAGGATATCATTCGAGGTAAGTTGTGGATCCGGAGGAGTTGTACTCCGAAGAACGAGACTCTGAGGGAATATATGGACCATTAATTGGGGAATGGCTAGGATTAACCTCTATCATGGCTCTTTGTGGTATTTCTTAAGTGATATTAGAAGGAGAGGGACGTCGATATGACATGTCATGCTAACCTTGAACATTGACGTGTCCAGAGGTTGATAGGTGTTGAACCATGAATGAAAATTGGTAATTGGCCAATGGGTCAAGCATAGGCCTTTTCGATGAATTTGGTATTATACCTTTGTCTTAACTATGGTCGTCAGATCTAAAGGTTGAAATATCTCAACCGTTGATCGTGGAATATCCATGAGAGTATTCCATAATGGCACTCGGATGAGACTCTGGATTTACCGAAGTTGTCAATCTATCAGGGAAGAATGCAGAGTGATCATGACCATCCATCGCAGTGGGAAGTTCAAAGTGATTTGATCCCTGGGAGGAAAATACTTAGAAGTCAAGACCCCAAGGAGAAATCTTGAGCATCCATCGGACCCAGTTAGACATAATCTGGATCGTATATTTTGGTGGTCCTTTGGGACAAAGCCAGGGGGAAAACGATGCCATGCTAACATGGATGACATCACTCCATTAATGTACCAAATATAGGTGTCAACACCTAGGGAGACGTGTCGAGTGCATTCGTGGGGATGTGCATATCACGTCAAGTACATGTGGAGGTCCACATGTCGAGCAGTGGCGATACCACGTGTAGTGGTCTTGCGACATAGTAAAGAGATGACGGTGACACAATATATGTGCCACACATCTTATCAACACTTTTTGGGATGACATGTGTCTTCCTAGGAGTGGCCTAATACCGAGACCAAAGGAACTTCGAGAAATAGTTGTGACCATCAATCCCCTCAAATAGGGAGAGCTCGGAGAGGATATCTCGACCATACTTTGGGGGAGGTTGTTCGAAGTGATATCGCTACAGGAAAATGATTAACTATGATGGAAAATCTTCGAGAGTTAACCTAGTCTGTTGATATTCCAAGATTGAGGTATTTTTCTAACGATCTAGACTGTCAACCTTTAGTGGAGAACCTAAGCTACGAGACAAAGAGTTGACGTAATGAATGACATAGCATGTTGGCGAGGAGGCTAGAGTGTCCTTGGATGAAAAATTGGTTGGGAAGCCGAGATTGGTCCAGTTGGCCATAAAAACCTTATACCACTGAATAAATCTCACCCATTTCTTGGAAAACCATAAGAACATTTACACCGTCCATCAAAGAAAGGTTTTGGAGGTAGAGGAAGGAATATTCCCCGATACCTTGGGTTTGGAGTGGTGACATTGTGCTAACTACTCAAGATACGAATGGATGGTATCAAGGGGGAATATTCCTCAATATAGTATTCGTTGTAGGTAAACAAAGAGCACGCTGGGTGAAGGCCCAAACGTTGATAATTGTAAGATTACGTGAATGAAATTTTCACATCGGAAAGAGAGGCGAGTGCCACATCGGTGCTGTGTTGGCCCCATGACAGATGGAACGACAGAGAAGGTGCCACGTGGAAATAGGATAGATGTTGACAATGAAAAACTAAGGACTTTGGAAGGCCATAGCTTCCGATTTATATCTCATACCTTAGCATGGTAACAATCGTTAGAAATATCTTGACGAGTAGAAGACGATGGAGACATCGAGATGAGGATTCAAGGTTATTATAAGAAGCAAAAATTTAATACCACATCCCTTAAAAAGGCACTTAGGGGATTGGGTGTGTGACATGAGTCCCCTACATTGCACAAGATCTCAAATTTGGCTTATTGGATGCAATTAAATAAAAGTTGGATGATTATAGGAATGATATGATTTAATTATTTGGTACTTACAATTCGTGCTTTTAGTTTGATGTAACCACCCTGGCCAAGTTTTTACTACCCGTGTTTTTCTAGTCTTGCCTTGGTTGCTTTGGAAGTGTCTGGGAGCCTAGAAAAAGTTTCCAATAGGTTGTATATCACAACTTTTATATAGAGGTAACAAAAATTCAGCACATTAATTTCAAAATATGATATGCCTTCTTGGTTCAGGTGGTGTCTTTCCTTCTTTTATCATTTCCTTCTCCTTTGCATCCTCTAATATATTTTTCCACTCAACCTCAAGAATCATCGGAGGATGCTCATACCTAGGGTTTGTTTGAAAATTAACCCTAGATTGGTCCCTCACATATTTCAAATATGTACGATCCAATGAGGTGACTCCAATTTTGTTGAAGGAATCACTGAAGAGGCTGACCAAGTGGTCAGTAAGTTCCTTCTTCAAACTAGGATTCTGAGCATTCCACCGTGTTCACATGGTGGGCCCAAAAATTCCTAAGGCATTTTCATTCATGTGATTAAAAAAGGCATTGTTTCCTGCAAAACAATGTGATCATTAATTTAAAATAACCATAGAGTTGTATGTTTCAATTAGATAACAGGAAATAATTTTTTCATTAATAAATACCTTGGATTTTTTGTATCTTGATCGAAACAATTTTTTTGTCCACCAAAAAGGTAATTGGAAGTGTTCCCTTGCTAGTAACATGTGACAATCCAGGAAAACAATCTATAAAATCACTAATTTCCTCATCTCCACCATCAAGTGCTCGGTTTGGCATTCACTACGTCGAAGGTGTATCATGGGCCCTAGAAGGTTCAATTGTCTCAATCAAAGGGTTGTTAGCCATAGAAGAAGATCCAAAGAGCCTCGCAGGTGTGTGGCTCATGGTAGGAAATTGTGGTGTTTGAGCATCATTTCTACCAACACCATCCTCAGAAGCATGCTATTGAATTTTTCTAAATAATTGTTGTATTGTGTTGTCATTGATGTCAAAGGGTTGATGTCTTGTCATAGTAATCTACTTTGTATCATTGATTTAATTGATGTCAAAGGATTCATGTCCAGTACTGGTGTCATAATGGTGTGTTGATATTAAAGGGAGTTGTATCATTGATTCCATTTCATGGTTGATAGGAAGAACCAAATGGATAAACTCCAAAGTGGTCCCCTTATGGTGAAATACCTCACGGGAAGACACTCTTGCATAAATTTCTCAAAGTGGTCCCCTTATGGTGAAATCCCTCATGGGAAGATGCTTTGTGAATTCCAAATGGTTAGGTGGTTGAGTATTCCAATAATGTGGTTATGGAACACAAGTTTGACTAAGTAATTATGTAATGAAGATCATTCAATTTGTAGGAGAAACTATTCCATATGGATAGTATATGTCATGTCGTTTTCGGTAATATGTGGAATGCCACATAACTCCTCATGATTAGAGATTTATGGCCATGTGAAGTTGGATAAGACTCATGAATTATATAGAATCCCCTAGAAGGTCAAAGAAGTCAAATTATTCTAGAATCTCCTACAATAAGTTGACCAGTCAAAGTGGTTAGTCATGGGTTAAGTGGTTGCAACAAGAAAACAATTAAAAATAAATTGGTTGCAACTAGAAGTGGAGAGTTTACTATTTGTGGATAAAGTGGTTAAGTGGTCAAAGTTGGTTCAGTGGACAAAGTGTCTAAGTGGAAAAAGTGGTTAAATGGAAAAAGTGGCTAAGTGGCTAAGTGGACAAATTGGTTAAGTGGACAAAGTGGCTAAGTGGGAAAAGTGGTTAAGTGGACAAAGTGGTTAAGTGGATACTTCTAGAGGAAGCTACTTGGAGAGTATAAATAAGAGAAAAAGAGTCCCCCATTTACATTCCATTGAGCATACTGAATATCTACAAGTGAATGAGGAAAACCAAAGGAGATTTAAGGTGAATTTCATAGGGAAGGTGAAGTAAATAACGTTGAAATTCAAGGGAGGATAAAGTCTATTGATGATGCCTTCTAAGGTATGTTATTTACAGGTCATCTCACCATTTTTGAAATAAATTGTTTTCTATAATGATTAAGATAGAAAAATATGGAGGTTGTTGAGAAAACATATCCAAGTAACTGTGAGAAACATTTTAGCTTGTGGGTCGTTATATTTTAGGAGTTAAACTCTATGGAAGATAGGGTTTTTGGCTAGTCTTGAAACTAGTCTAAAATAGGTGTTCCAGGTAAAAACTTCATAACTTCTTCATAATAGATCCAAATTTAGTAAGACCAAATAAATTGGTTAAATTAAAGTATCTATTATTGTTTTTACTATTTTAAGATCCATACAACAAATATTCCATGCATGTAATTCTGTACAAGTTTGCTCTCTAGAATAAGCCAGAATTTGGCAAGGTCTTCCATTTGTGCTATAACTCCTTTTCTGGGAGGTTCCAAGAAGTGAAACCTGGAGGAATTGCAGAAAATACACTAAAGAACAATGTGTACCAATTTCAGATATCTATTCGTTACAAGTACAATGTTATTACTATTGCAAGTTAGGGTTGTTGACTAATCCAAAATTAGTCATGTGATATTAAAGTAAAGTTTGAGGAAAATGCTAGTCTCTTGTTGTTGAAGTTAAGGAAGGTTTGTAGCTATATGATCAAATACACCAGGTCTGTTACAAAGTTACATATAATATTTGGATGATAATATTGATGAGATAGGTTGAGGTTACAGGTTGTGCATAGTTGATGCACTTGTGTTGGTATGTATTATTGGTATAGTTTGACATATTTCTTTATGTTTACAAGATGGGTCTATACTTGAGGGTTGGATTCCTAACATCTCAGTTTGTGCTGAGATACACAGGTTGGGTATTGCATTGGAAGTTGGTTCTCTCTTGGAGTTGGTGCTCTATTTCAGTTGGTTTTGATAAAACCCAAGGATTGCAGTCCATAATACAAAATAAAATTATACATATATTTGGTGTTCCTTGTGTTCTTTATTGTGATGATGCATAGATATTTATTGTTAATGTATGTCATTGAGATATATTTACATGAAAGAAACTAAGTATGAATGGAAGTAATAAGTAATGATGTGAATGGTGATTACTAAATAAAGTTTTGTGAGAAGTGTAAAATATCCCTCACACTAATTCAGATCGTATAAGAGGAGAATTTTTTTTTTGTAAATGAACAGATGTGATAAATAAACTTTTTAAAAGATGCTACTTACCGCAAATCATTTTATTTACTCCATCAAAATTATGCATCTTTGTGTGATATCCTCTATTGGTTCACGCGTAAACAAATTTAAGTTTGATGCTATTTTTTTTTCTCATGACCTTTTTAATTGTATCAACCGAGTCCAATTCAAACATGCCCTCATGGTTTGCGATATTGTCTAGTACATCAGGTGTTGACAACAATATTTATTAAAAAAATAAAAAATTTAATTCAATTGTAAAAACAATAATAAAATTCACTTTAAATGGATATGGATATTGTTATTTGTTTACCTTCTTTGAGGTTGGTGCCTTCCCACTATCACCCTACCACAATATAAGAAGCATTACATAATAAAATGTTACATTATAATATGATAAGCATGAGATATTAAAATGAATGTTAAATATAAAAAAAAAGTTGTCTAAAAACATAACTCTGTTGCAAATGAAACAAAAAAATCATAATGAGAAAAATACGTAAAAATGGATGAAACCGAGGCATGATGAAACATGCACGCTATTGGAACAAGGGAAGATCCAGGGTTCAATTCTAACAACACACCAACAAGCCCTAACTACTGGCCCTTTCGGCAACACATGCGAAGCAAATGCAATCTCACTTGAAGTAGCAATAGGGGGTTGCACGACACGAGTGTCTACAACTAGAGGAAATGCAAGTGGACTCAAAGGAATACAACACAGAGATCTAGTTATTCTTTATCTCCCTTAGGAATACTGTGTGAGCTATGTATCATATATATAACAATAATGCAATAATAGACTAACAGAAAGAAAAATAACACAACATCAATCACATAAAACAACAAGATATACGTGGTTGACCCTCTCCCTAGGGCTACGTCCACAGAATTGTGTTCCTTGATATAATATCTGAAAACATAAAGTTCTATCTACACATTCAGCTTGCAAATATATCTCTCTTCGTTATATCCCCTCCCTCTACACCCAGCGGCAGGGTTGATCTTTGCACCCAGTTGAAGATCTTACAATACAGACTCAATACAGTTCTCTCTCTATATTTCTCTCCTTGCCAACATTAGCAACAATACCACTAGACGACCCCCTCTCAGTATTCTCGACCTTTATTTATACATTACATGACAATGTCAAGGTGTCAAAATCCTAGATCCAAAACCCTAGGTCAACTTAACCCGTACTTCTCGGGCTTCACCAACCTAACTTTCCTTCTTTCCCACGAGGTGCTCCAAAGCATACGTTGGTGTATTTTTCTCCTTGTTTCATTTTCCATGATCCATCTTCCTTCTTGATATGTCTCCCTCGGTCCTCTCATTCAACGACTTTGTTTCCCTTACTTCGCTCCTTCTTTTCCACTTCGTTAGCCACTCCGACCCAATATCAGTCAATGTGCCTTCCGCACAATTTGTACTTCATATTTTCTCTTCATTTTTCTTTGCTTTCTTCCTTAATCCATAACCAAGGGCCAACAAGCCCCCAACACTCACCTATGACTCGTCCCGATTCACTGAAGGTCTGAACCTTTTGTTTCTCTTTGTCTTTGAGCTACGCAGAGAAACCTGTTCTCTTTGTTATGTTCCTCCCTTCCTTGTGAAAAATATATTTTCTATGTCTGGTACCCAGTTTCAACTACACCTGGTACCTAGACCCTTCTTCTTATGCTTTTACTAAGAGCTATGAGGCAGATTTTTTTCGTAGTACAATTTCAACCGACTCCCATTTACCAAACCTTCCTTCCATTCTCCCTTCAAAGTCTTCAACTGCGCAACTCCTCCTTCTGTAATGTAGGAAACCTCATATGGCCCAAGACAATGTGTCCTAAACTTCCCTGGATGCTTCATGAACTTGTTTTCATATACCAATACCATATCTCCTTGTTTAAAGTACTTCTTCTTGATGTGTCTGTCATGGTAGGCCCTTTCTCGTTCCTTTTGTACCTGCTGGTGAAATCCTGCAATGAATCTATCTTCTTCCAGTTCTACCAACTGCGCAAGTCTGTCTTGCACAAATCCTGTGTCATCCATATCTGTAAATGTTGCAATTATTAATCTAGGATCTAAATATTCCATAGGTACGACTACTTTGATACCATAAACCAACTTAAAGGGAGTCTGCATTATCAACTTCTTTCAAGTGGTTCTATATGCCCATAATATTGTTGGTACCCTCAAATCCCAATCATCCTTGTTCACACTACAAATCTTTGTCAACATTGTCTCCAAGGTATTATTGAAATCTTTGACCGTCCCATTCACCTGTTGGTGGTATGGAGTGCTCTTCTGATGGTGGACTTCAAATTCCTGAGTCAAGGCTTCAATAGTCTTATTAATAAAATGTGTACCTTGATCACTCATCAGGGTATTCGGGAATCCAAATCTGGTTATGATATCATAAAATATGAATCGCGCAGCTGTAGTTGCACTACAGTCATTAACTGATCTTTCTTCTACCCATCTGGTCAAATAATCTTTCGTAGCTATGATGTATCTTGCTCCTTTGCGCTTCCCTGGTGGGTTGATAGGTCCCACAAAATCAATTGCCCATTTCTCAAAGGCCTGTAAATTTAGTTGAGGTGTTAAAGGACTCTCATATCTTCTGGAAGGTTTCCCAACCCTTTGGCATACATCACAGGCTCTGTAGTATTCCTTAGCATCTTTGTGTAAAGTGGGCCACCAGAGGCAATCTCTAAGAACCTTCTGCGTTGTTTCTTTTCCTGCATAGTTTCCTCCTGCGATGCCTTCATGTGATTCTACTAGAATCAGTGGTATTTTTGCCTCCATAATGCATCTCCTCAGGATCTCATCAGGTCCCATCTTATAAAGTTGTCCAACTATAAGTGAAAAATATGCAACACAAACTACCAATTGTTTCTTTTGAATGACTGTATATTCGTGAGGTGTCATTCCTATTGATAGGAACTGGACTATCTCGACAAAGTGATCATCAACCTTTTTGATGGCCAACAACTGTGCATCTGATAGTGTATCCTCTGAACTGGTAGGTTCCTCTCCATGTTCTAACCTAGACAAGTGGTCAGAGCCCTTGTTCATTCTCCCTGGCTTGACCACAATCTCAAAATCATATTCCTAGAATAACAGTAGCCATCTGCATATTCTTCCCCCCAACACTAGATTGTTGAATAAGTATTTAAATGCAGAGTGATAAGTGAACATTTTAAAGTGTCCTCCCAACAAGTAGTGACGAAACTTCTGTAATGCATACACCATGGCTAAACCTTCTCTCTCAGAGGTAGTGTAATTTATCTCAGTTGTAGATAACTTCCTTCTAGAAAAGGCTAATGGATGGTCAATATATCCTGCTCCTGGTTGTGCTAACACTTCTTCTAATGAAATAGATGACACATCGATGTGCACATGGAATTACTTACTCCAATCTGGGAAAACTAGACTGGGCGCAATGACCATTTTCTATTTCAGTGTGTCGAAGCTCTTCTAACATTCCTCGAACCATTGAAATTGAAAATCTTTCTTAATAACTTCTCCATAGGTGCGGTTATCTTTGCATAGCCCTTGATGAAATTGTTGTAGTATCATGTATGTCCTAGCGCAGTGTGTAGCTGTCTTACTGAATTGGGAGGGGGTAGATCAACAATGATGGCAATCTTGGAGGGATCTACCAGCAACCCCTTCTTACACACAATGTGGCCTAGAAGCACTCCAAAGGGTGAAAATAAGATGCACTTCTTCAGGTTTAGGGAAATATGACATTGCCTGCACTTATCCAATATTAGTCTTAAACATTCAATATGATTTTTCAATAAGCTAAAAACAGACCGATCATCAAAATATGCTTCCAGAAATTTATGTAAAAATTCCTTGAATACTTTGACCACCACCCTAGAAAATATGGTTGTTGCATTCTTAAATCCAAAAGGCATCACTGTGTACTGGTAGGATCCCCATTCTGTTGCAAATTTGGTCTTATGGCGATCTTCCTTGGCAATCTTGATCTGGTGATAACCTGAAAATCCATTTGTGAAGGAGTAAACTTCCTGTCCTCCCACATTATCCAACACTTCATAAGTAAATGGTGTAGGGAATGCATCATGTAGACATGTATCATTCAGTTTCCTCAAGTCTACATAGATTCTGATCTCCCCTGTCTTCTTATCTTGGACCACCATAGGGATAATCCATTCTAACTCTTCAACAAGTTCTATGATTCATGCTTCCAACATTCTGTCTAATTCAATATTGACTTTCTTCCTTTATTTGGGATTCAGTCTGTAAGGTCTCTGCTTGAATGGCCTTGCATCTGGTTTCAGGGGGATATTCATCTCTCCCATGGACCCTTTAATGCACTTCATGTCGGTAAACTAGGTTGGAAACAATTCCTGATACTCATGCAGTAGTTCTGTGATCTTTTCAATAGTGGCATCATCCCAATAATCTCCAACGTTTTTGAGCTTAGGTGCTTGCTCTGTTCCAATATTAAATTTATTGATTTTGATTGGTTGTCTAATAAAAGGTAGTTCTCCTCCTGGTCCTTCTACATCTCTCTGTCCTTCTATATCTACAATGTTCACATTCCTAGGATCATTGTCTTCATCAGCATTGATATTGTAACAGCCTTGCAATTTCTGAAGTGGTGCAGTCTATTCATCTTGTTTTAAAGGGAGGTTAGGTGACTCCTCAAAGACTTTTTGTCTTACAACTTGTAAATCTTGATCTACTGAGGGGTATTGAATTTCAAATAAAAATGTAGCTACAAAGTTCTGAGTCATACCATACCAATCTGAAGTGGTGAGGCACAGTTCTTCTTGAAGATACCAATTAATAAGTGTTGTGTCCAAAGTGTTAATGAATTTATGCACCCACTACTCTTGAGGGACATTTCTTTGGGCCTCCTCACAACTTTGCACATGGTCCTTCAGATAGCTTTGACTTGTGTATCAAACTTCGCACCCTTCGACTTGTTCTGAAAAGTGCAGTGTCATCAAAGTGCGACATTGCACCTAGTCCGCGATGTTCTTCTTATGTGTTCCCCACCATCTTGTTGGAATTGCTTTTAAATCTTCATCCAGTGCCAATAGTCATTGTTGTACTAGTACAATTTCTTCAAATTATAACAAGAATGTTTCTAAATGATTTAAACCATCAAATGTGGGTAGATTGCTTACTTCTGTGCAAATCCAACAAACCTACTTGGTCAATCTAGCACACCTTCTCGTGGAAACTTCATACATTTTTTTATTCCAATTCTATAGTGCTTCTTCCGAATATGATGAGCATGTGTTGTCACTTCGCCATCTTTGGTTCCCATCTGTTGTAGGATTAATGTAATCCTGTTGTCTTGCTATCAATTTATATATGTTCTCTAGTTCATAAGAATGATATTATTCTCTGATGGGTTCTATGTATCTGCGAACTTCATCAAGATCCAGAGGTGCAATGACCCTAAGGACATCACCTTTGAATGCCATTCTTCTTTTCTTTAAGTCAACAACAATAGAATTTTTCAAATCCCAATCAATTCCTAACAACGCAGGATAAGGACAACTATCATTGACTATCTCAATCACCTCAAAATCCGCAAATGTCATTACCCCGTCGATGTCCACAGGGACATGCTCCAGTATTCCAAAGGGGATTACCGCCTATTGATTATCCATCCTAAGCCTGATAGGAGAGTAAAATAACTTAGGTTTTCCCATCAGTGCCTAGGTCTGCTTCGTCATAACATTGAATTTTGACCCTAAGTCGAGGAC
Organism: Picea sitchensis; assembly: GCA_010110895.2. Taxonomy (NCBI): domain Eukaryota; kingdom Viridiplantae; phylum Streptophyta; class Pinopsida; order Pinales; family Pinaceae; genus Picea; species Picea sitchensis. Next base: position 314,181 of record SNQJ01S0000451.1, read on the forward strand.
CACATAATCTATGTCATAATCTCCAATCTGAGCATTAAGGTGTAGTTCCTTATTTTTCCTTCTCTTTCTGGATACTTGATGTACTTCTCTATTTAGTAGAGGAGCTATCCTACCTATCTCATACTGTCTGATTAAATTTTGTAGTTCTTGTACAACTCTTTCATCCTTAATCAAATTAATGCAAGTACATAAGAATTCCATAAGATTTATTACCTCTTGTCCTTTTCCAGGTTATGCAGACTGATCAAATGCCAAAGGCATTCCACATTATCTCACTTCTGGTTGTGTCTTTGATGAAGAAGCATGATCTCTTCCAAATTCTTTTCTTGCATGTTCAAATGTTTGTTTTTCTTCCCTTGGATCAAACACTTGTGTCTTCTCTGCAGCTCTTCTGACCCTTGATTCTTCTGTAGTATTGTTTGGGGTCACTCTGTCTTCTCCTATAACAATGCCTCCTCTAGTGATAACAACAACTTTGGGATCCTCTCTGCAAGGTTCTGTTGAGATTAATTGTACTTGTTGGTTTCCTCCTTGTCTCTCCTGAATCTTGGTTAACAACACAAACCACTCTTCAATGACATTTTCAAATGAGTTTCAGTAGTTGCAAGTGGTACAAGGGTTTTGACATTCCCTTTCCAAGTGTCCTGGTTGTTCGCAGTTATAACAAATGATCTGACCTCAACTTCGAACCATGCCTCCTCGTCGTCCTCTTCCTCTAAATCCACCGCGAGGGTTGAAGTTTCATCTTCCTGGTGAGCTAAACTGCATAGTATTTTCTTCCTATTGTACTTCACCTTGAATCCTATATGTATCTCTTGATCTTTCATGCAAGAGTTCATAAGCCCTACAGTCTTTCTCATTGTTCCCCACAGATTTACAGAATGTGCAGTAAAGGTTTGTAGGTGTCTGGACATATTTTTGCATGTAATAGCATTCACCAGGGCGATGTCTATTTCTACATACCTTGCACTAGGTTAGAGTAACCTGCTTTAAAGGGATCGAAGCCCCAGAGGCCAAGTACTCATGAAATATGGGACAATGCTCCTTATCATGGCCTTCAAATTTTCATTTAATACACTAGATGTCCTCCCTTTTATATTTCCCCTTGTCTTTCTTCATATCTTCGACTTGCAGAGATAAGCTAGTTAGCTTACTCAAAATTTGACTCATACATGAGTTGGATTCTCCCATAGGGGATAACTCTAGTTTCATGGCAATCTCCAATGCCTTAGCCTACGAAGAAACCTTCTGTTGCATCAGAGGAACTCTGATGTGTGGTAAGAGGGAAAGAATGAACCATTCCTTGTTCTTCTCATCTAGGATATGAAAACTCAATCGGCCTGTTAAGGTCTTAAACCTATGATCAAACTCCCAAATAGATTCAGCTACTTTTTTATTAATTTCTTTCAGTTTTGTAATGCATTGTGACTCCGACTTGGTTTTCTTTAATTCTGCACTCAATGCAGTTTTGATCTCGCGTAGTGGTTTAGGCTATGCAACTTCATTAACAAAATTCATGTACCAGCTCAGTGGGCGGTCTCTCAGGGTAGTACTAAACTGAGCTCTCTTAATTGATTTGTCATTGACTTGCTTAATACTCCATACAAGCTTGCATAAGAACTAGTGTTGATCATGATCTTTAGATCCATATCCTCTAAATATAGGTAGCCTCATTTCATCTTCCATATATCTTCCTAGGTTTCTTGACTGAGTATGTGATGAACTGTTGGTAACAGTGCTCTTAGTGATCTGGTAAATCTAACTACTCTAGTTACTTAACTCTGCTAAAACAACAGGAGGAGTAATAGTACTTACTTCAACAGTCAACACAGTTCCTGAATTTTCTGACTCTTCTCGGCAAGGCTCTTCAATCTTCTCTTCCTCTGCTCCAGGGGATTATGATTGTTCCTTGTTCAATAGCTCTTCTTCTTCTCCAATGTAGAATCCTTCGTCCCGTGCTAGTGGTTTGTGGCTCTTCTCAAACAAGTTCACTAGAGGAACCTCTCTGAAGGTTCTCCCACTGCGCGTATATCCCACCTTTGTGTCATTGTCATTGTCTGATTTTTTGAACATTATCTCTTCAATCCGACCAATTACTGTATCTTCAATATGTTCTTCTCATGCAATAACATCTTGATCTTCAACTTCAAAAAGTGTAAAATTTTTCCTCTAGGTCCTTTACAGAAATACCTCTCTGCTTGGCTATATGAATCTACTCTATTAATAACAAACTCGGTAATGTGCCCTCCAATAGTGCTATCAAAATAGTGGTCAAATTATCTTGACACAACGTTATCAACTCTCTTGGCCTTCGTGATGAGAGCTGACATCCAAACTACATGTGGCCTAAATCTGATCTCAAACTGGATATCTTCTAGACTGGCTAACCACTCGTATAGCTCTTTATGAATTCCTCCAAAGAAAATCTCATGTATATCAGTAAAGATATACCTTCCCAACCAATCCTTTATGCTAATATTAGGGTTCTTATTCTGAGCCTTAGCGAAGTACTTTTCTTGTTATTCTATCCACTTCTGAATCTCTGTCTTCGATAGAAACCACCTTGACATTCCCTCAAGAAGATCTCGGTCCCAAAAATAGAACCATTTGTTGGCATAGGGGCAGACCCAAGGTTCAATTCTAATAGTGCACCAACAAGCCCTAACTACTGGCCCTTTTGTCAACACTTGTGTATCCGATTCACTCTCACTTGAAGTAGAAATAGGGGGTTGTAAGACACAAGTGTCTACAACCAAAGGAAATGCAAGTGGACTCAAAGGAATAACAGACAAATATATAGTTATTATTTATCTCCCTTAGGCCTATTGTGTGATATATGTCTTAGATATAACAAAATAATTCAATAAAAGACTAAAATAAAGAAAAAGAACATAGCATCAGTCACACAGAACAACAAGATATACGCGGTTCACCCTCTCCCTAGGGCTACATCCACAGAACTGAGTTCCTTGATATATTATGTGAAAATATATAGTTCTATATGTGCATTCAACTTTCATATCTCTCTCTCTTCTCTATCTCCCCTCCCTGTGCACCCAACTGCAGGGTTGATCTTCACACCCAGCTGAAGATCTTACAATACAGACTAAAGAATGGATAAGAAGATATAAATGTAGATGATGAGATTAGCAAAAGATTTGAAACCATTGTCCATCTCAAGACCCAAATTGAAGAAGCCAAAATAATAGAGGAACTATTGAAGAATCAAATAAATGAAAAGGAAGAGTCATGTTGTAAGTTAGAAGATGAAATTGTTGACCTTAGAAAGAAGGTAGAAAAGTCAAACAAATTATTGAATAGCTCACGAATTTTGGATGAGATCTTGGAAATTCGAACATCACCACTTGATAAACCAGGTCTTGGATACAAAGAAGAAGCTACATATGCTGAAGCAATCACCTCAAAGAAGCATGAGTTAAGTCCGTCAAAGAAGGAAGACAATGTTGCAAAACAACCATCTACATAAGGAAAAGAAAATTCCAAAAGAACAAAGAAAGGAAGACATCAAGAAGCTATCCTTGGTACACAAAAGCAAAGGTACGAAAGTATTTTTCATGGGCATTGTTATTCATGTAATGAATATGGTCACAAATATTTTGAATGTAGAGCTTGTGAAAGGAGATACAATGGAAGGATTTATAACACCATAAGGTGTTGGAGATGTGATCAAGTAGGACACATTATTGTTCACTGTAACACCATTAGATGATACAGCTGCAGTGGATTTGGCCACAAATCCCACGATTGTTGTAACAGAAGAAGAAATTCCATGATAAGGACTTCACATAGCATGGCTAGAAGAAGGAATAAAGTAAGAAAATGAGACATATTTGAAAAGATGGATGCTCAGAGCTCAAGTTATGAAGAGTAGGGACATCTACAGAAGTGGATGAAGAAGACATAGCAGCCAGATCAGAATGAAAGACTGAAAGGGAGTTCAAGTGTGTTATCCACAGAGGCATACGTGAGTGACAATGGTATCAATTGCATACATACGTAGGTTGATCTTGAATAGGTCACGTACGTACACAATATGTTGTGCAGACCGCGTATATGTGGTAAATACTTGGGAAAAAATAAATTCACATGGATTGCATCTTGATATGTTGGTATAACTCGTTGTTGCAGAGTCTAACATTGTTTATTGCAGGTTCTGACACTGTTTGTTGTAGGTTTTCATGGTTCTATGTTAGCTCATGTAAGGTGATGATGTAAAATAAATATTGGGTGCATGGCACTAACCCATGAGTATGGATTGATGTTGATCTGTTGGGGTACATGGATGGTACATATTTTATTTTCATTGATATATCTTATGATGTATTATTGGAAGCATATGTTGGATATCATGGTGCATGTATTTTTCATGTGGTTGGGCTACATATTGATGAGACATGTAGTTGGTGAGTTGATTTGATAGTCATGTTGTACATCATTGTGGAGTCATAGCTTGTTTATGCATGGTTTATATACTTGCATGGTGCAAGTGATGATGCATGATGGTTGTTGGCATAGGGTTCAATCCAAGAGCACACCAACAAGCCCTAGCTATTGGTCCTTTCGGCAACACCTGCGAAGGAGATGTAGTCTCACCCAAAGTAGCTAAGAGGGGGGTTGCAGGACAAAGATGTCTACAACGACGGGAATATCAAGTGGAACTAATACAACAATAATGCAACATTCATATATCTCTTATCATATAGATCTACTTTGTGTAACTATAAATATGATCTAACACAATAATGAAAATAATAGTATAACAATGATAGAGATCCAGGCATCAATAACACATACGACACAAAATATACATGGTTCACCCTCTCTCTAGGGATACGTCCACATAACTATGCTTATGATATATTAAGATAAAGCTTACAGTTATGATCTGCGCTCTTACTAAACAGATATTCTCTCTTCTTCTCTCTGTCTCCCACCTTCCTGTGCACCCAGCTATAGGACTTGATCTTCCCACCCAGATAAATATCTTACAATACTAGAAGGCTCTCACTGTTAGCACTCCTCTCTCTCACAGTACAATAATCTCTCAACCAACAACAATCAATATCAATAACCAACACTAGTACTAACCTGACATAAGTCCTCTCGACCTCTATTTATACATTATAGTCCCTCACTGACAGCCTTAGGTCAAAACCTAGGTGTCAAAACCCTAATTACCCAAAACCCTAGGTGTCTAAAACCCTAGGTCAACTTTACCCCCTTTTTAAGGGCTTCGCCAGCCTGTCTTTCCTCCCTTATCGTACGATGCTCCAAAGAATCCAATGGTGGCTTTCTCTGCTTGTTGAGTTGTCCTTGATCCATCTTCCTTGTTGATTTGTAATCCTTGATATCCTCATCCAACGACTTTCTTTTTCGTACTTCGCTCCGTATTTTCTGCTCTTTTTCTTATTTCGACCCATTGACAGTCGTTGTGTCTCGCGCGCAGTTCTCGTTTGACCTTTTTTTCCTCGATACTTTATTCCTTCCATAACCAAGGGACAACAGGCCCCAAAAAATCACATGTGACTCATCCCGACGCACTTCAGATCTGATCCTTCCGTTTCACTTCGACTTTGGACTGCGCAATGCAGTCTTTGCTTTCTTCTTTATGCCTCCTTCCCATCCTTGTGCAGACTGTCTTTTCTGTGTCTGGTACCTAGTTTCAACTGCACCTAGTACCTAGACCCTTTTCTCCTTGCTTTTACTGATATTTGCGAGGTAGTTGGTTGTCATAATACAACTTCAGCCGACTCCCATTCACTAATCCTTCTTTCCATTCTCCCTTCAATGTCTTCAGCTGCACAACTCCTCCTTCTGTAACATAGGCGATCTCATATGGTACAAGCCAATGTATTCTGAACTTCCCTGGTTGTCTTATAAATTTACTGTCATACACCAGTACTAAATCACCTTTCTTAAATGAATATCCGAAAAGATCTTTTAATGACTGTGGTTGAGTTTTTTAATTGCATGTGTTAATTAACCATTTGAGAAGCTTAATCAAAGAATGTTGAAATAAGAGGAATTATGATAGCCATATACATATATGCAGATCTGAAATGAAGTAATAAACAACAAACCATAACAAGAGAAGTGATAATGGACTTCGGCACAAAATTGCCTACGTCTCCAGGCCTTTGTCTTAGTGGGGGAGGCTTCTTTATTGTTGTTCAAAGCTCAAAAAGTACATCGCAGTAGTGCCATTAGGATACAAGACTGATCTTTTCATATTCTTCCAGATCTCTAGAACCCAGAAAAATAAACGACACACAAAACGGATGACCGGAGCTCCCAGAAATGGCCCGCAAGCGTCTGCTCCTCAACAGCTTCCCTGCATAAAAATGGCTTTGGCTTGGCTTCCCTTCAACATAACTCTGCTCTGACTATCCTCTATGGCCTCAAACATGTCTGGTTTTATAGAACTGAAGTTGGTTATCCATCCCCAACTTCCTCCCAAAATCTGGGCTAAAAAAAAGTCCAATATCTCCCAATAATGGCCAAAATCCACTATTAATAGGCTAAAATCAATTAAAAATCCCAAAAAACATAGGAAATAACCCACTTTGCAATAATGTAGGGTGAAACCCCCTTTTGGCTGGCCCTCTGGTCATATTAAGGCGCTCCATGTGGCCACGCGCCCATGCACTGGCCCTTAAAATAAGGTCACATGGAAATGATGTGGCCAAGGGCCAACCCATAGGGTTGTGCGCTGGCCCCCTTATCCCGACATATCTGGTCACATGTCAACATATCATAAGATTTCACCCTTGAAATGCGCCTAAACTATGGTTCCAACCTATGAAATTTTTTATGGAAGGTGCTAACAAGGCGTGCACTGGTGGTTATGGATAAGGCCCCCGCGCCCTTTTTCCTGCTGGTCATAAGTAACAACAAAATCGTGGCATAATACATGCATAAAGTGATTTTAATATGGCATATCCAAACCATATTACATATGGTTTTATAACCATAATACCACAACATTGCATATCATATCCCTTTTTAAATGGGTACTTTGTCCATTTTATAAAATATTCGTGGCTTATCCACTTTAATGACCACAATATATATATAGTTTTTTAAAAATAACCATATATTATAATATATAATTCATCCTTGAAATTTATTAACTTGCCATATGTTACCAATCTCAACATGTCACGTGTTGTTATGGGATTGGTCCATGTAGAAACCTGTCAGATGTCAAGTGTCCCCATAGAACTTTTCCACTTGTCACCAATGCAACCTTCCATGTGTCATCTCCAGAATGTGCCACGTGTTCTTTGACTAGTTGACTTTTTTCCTGCTTATGCAAAACTTCCAAATGCGATAACTTTCGCATACGACATCCGTTTGAGAAAGTAAATATATGGCCGAAATCGGGAGAAAGAGACGGATGAAATGGAGTTGGTTTCATCAAATTCATAGAACTTTCATTTTTTATCCTTTTTGAGCCCTGTCAGGCTCCTGGATCTGATTCTGGATCAAATGCCTTCTTCTTGATGTGTTTGTCATGATAGGCCTTCTCTCTTTCCTTCTATACCTACTGATAGAATCCTGCAATAAATCTGTCTTCTTCTAGTTCAATCAGTCGGGCAAGCCTCTCATGAACAATGCCATTATCATCCATGTCTATACATGCAACAATTCTTAAGGTTGGTACCAAGTACTCCATCGGGACAACAACTTCAAGACCATAAACCAACTTGAAAGGGGTCTAGATTGTTAATTTATTGCAAGTGGTTCTATAAGCCTAGAGTACTGGTGGTACTCTTAAATCCCAGTCATCCCTGTTCATTCACACTGCAAATTTTTGTCAATGATGTCTCCAAAATTTTGTTGAGTGCTTCAACCATTCTGTTTGCTTATGGATGGTAAGGTGTACTCTTCTGATGGTGAACTGAAAATTCTTCATTCAGGGCTTCGACTGTCTCACTGATGAAGTGTGTACCTTGATCACTCATAAGGGTCTTAAGGCATCCAAAACTGGTTATTATGTTATCAAATATACAATGCGCAGTTGCAGTTGCACTACAGTCCTTGACTGCTCTTTCTTCGGCCCATATAGTCAGGTATTCTGTCGCAATGATAATGTACCTTGCTCATGTGCGCTTTCCTTGTGGGTTTATAGGTCCCACAAAGTTAATGGCCCACTTTTCAAATGCTTGTAGGGTCATCTGTGGTGCTAGTGGCATTTCATCTCCTCGGGATGGTTTTCCAACTCTCTGGCATACATCATAGGCTCTGGTATACTCTTTATCATCTCTATGTAAAGTAGGCCACCAAAGGCCAGCTCGCAGAACCTTCTGCGTAGTTTCTTTCCCTACGTAATGTCCTCCTGCGATGCCTTCATGAGATTATGTGAGGATCATCGGGCACTCTACCTCCATCACACATCTTCTTAGTATCTCATCAGGTCCCATCTTATATAGATGACCAACTATCAGTGAAAAGTCTACAGCGCACACCACTAGCTGTTTCTTCTAGGAAATTGTATACTTACTTGGATCCATTCCTGTTGACAGGAATTGGACTATGTTTGTGAAGTGGTCATCCATATTCCTAATGGCAAGCAGATGTGAATTCGGTAGTGTATCCTCCAGACTGGTGGGTTATTTCCCATGTTCCAATCTTGACAGGTGGTCAGTTCCCTTGTTCATTCTTCGTGTCTTAACTATGATCTCAAAATCATGTTCTTGAAACAGGAGAAGGCATTTGCATATTCTCCCCCCCAACACTAGCTTGTTGACATTTTAAAGTGTCCTCCTAGTAAGTAATGGAGGAATTTTAGAGTGATCAGTAAACATTTTAAAGTGTCCTTCTAGTAAGTAATGGAGGAATTTTTGCAGCGCGTACACTATGTTTAATCCTTCTCTCTCTGTAGTATTGTAATTGATTTCATCTATAGATAGCTTTCTTCTAGAAAATGCTAATGGATGGTTGATATACCCTTCTCCAGTTTGTGCCAATACTGCTCCTAATGCAATAGAAGATGCATAGACATGCACATGAAATTCTCTGCTCTAGTCTGTAAAGACCAGAATGGGCACAGTGACCATCTTTTGTTTCAGTGTTTTGAAGCTCTGCTGGAATTCGTCTATCCAACCAAACTGACAGTCTTTATTTAATAACTTCTCCATTGGCACAGTGATCTGAGCATATCCTTTGATAAATTTCTTGTAATAGCCAATATCTCCTAGCACAGTGCACAATTGTTTGACTAAAGTAGGAGGTGGTAAGTCGACTATAATTGCAATTTTTGATGGGTAAACCAGCAATTCTTGCTTACATACAATATGTCCTAATAATACTCCAAATGGTGAGAAGAAGATGCACTTCTTCAAATTTAAAGCAATTTGACACTACCTGCATTTGTCCAACTAGTCTTAGACATTCAATATCATTTTTCAACAAACTAAAAACAGTCTAGTCATCAAAATAGGCTTCTAAAAACTTATGAAAAAATTCTTTGAACTCTTTGACCACCACCCTGGAGAAGATGGCTAGGGCATTCTTCAGTCCAAATGGCATCACTGTGTATTGGTAGGATCTCCATTCTATGGCAAATGTGTTCTAGTGGCAGTCCTCCTTGGAAATCCAGATCTGATGGTATCTTGAAAACCCATCTGTAAAAGAATATACCTCCTGGCCTCCCACATTATCCAACACTTCATCTGTGAATGGTGTAGGGAAAGGGTCATGCAAACAAGAATCATTTAGCTTCCTGAGATCTACACAGATCCTGATATCGCATGTCTTCTTGTCTTGCACCACCATAGGGCTGATCCACTCCGACTCTTCGACAGGTTCAATAATCCCTACTTCTAACATTCTATCGAGCTCAATCTTCACGTTTTCCTTATATTTCGGGTTCAATATGTAGGGTCATTTCTCCCATAGGTCATTTGATACCCTTCATATCAGTGAACTTGGTCGAAAACAAGTCTTGATACTCATCTAGTAATTCTGTAATTTTGTCAATGGTAGCAGCATCCTAATAATATCCGACATTGGCAAGCTTCAATGTCTCCTTTATCCCAATATTGACTTTCTTTATCTTGATCGGTTTTCCAATGAATGGAAGCTTAACTCCTTGTTCTTCCACATCCCCATGGCCTTCTATCTCAACAATGTTTACCTTCCTCGGATCATCATCTGCGTAAACATTAATGTTGTAACATCCTTGTAGTTTCTGGAATGGCGTAGTCCATTCGTCCTCTTCTTGCTCCAAAGGGAGGCTAGATGCCTCCTTAAATACTTTATTCCTCACAATTTGTAGTGCTTTATCTACTGAAGGAAATTCACTTTCAAACAAAAAGGTGGTTACAAAATTCTGCAGCATACCTTCCCAATCTGCAGTGATGAGGTGCAACTCTGCTTGAAGGTACCAGTTAATAGGGGTCATGTCCAATGTGTTAATGAATCTGTGTACCCATTGTTCTCGAGGAATGTCACTCCAGGCTTCTTCACAACTTCACACATGGTCCTTTGGCAAGCTTCGACCTGTGTACCTCACTTCGCAACTTCCTACTTGTGTTGAGAACCGTGCTATCATCAAGGTTCGACATTGTGTCACGTTTGTAATATTGCTTTTGTGCATCCCCCACCATCTTTCTAGTGTATCTTTCAGCGCCTCATCCATAGCCAACAACCTTTTTTGTGTTGGTACACTTGTTTCAAAATCTAAGAGGAAGGCTTCTAGAGGGTTCAGACCATCAAAGGTAGGCAAGTTACTTATTGTTGTACCAATCCAGCGAACTTCTCTGGTAAGTCAAGCACATCTCCTTATGGATACCTCATACATCTAGTTCTTCTAGTTCTCTGGTTCTTCTTATGAATCTGATGAACATGTGATGTCACTTCGCCAACTTAGATTTCCATCGGTAGTAGGGTTGATATAATCCTGTTGTTTGGCTGCTAATTTATGTATGTTTTCCAGCTCATATGCATGGTATTCTTCTCTGATGGGATCTGTATATCGTGGAACCTCATCTAAATCTAAGGGTGCAATGACCCTAAGTCCAGCTCTTTCAAATGTCATGCGTGTTTTATTTAAATCAACAACAGTAGAATTGTCGAAGGCCCAATCAATTCCTAGAAATGTAGGGTAAGGGCATCTATCATCAACAATTTCAATTACCTCAAAATATGCAAAGGTCCTAACTCTGTCGATGTCCACAAGGACATGCTCCAATCATTTAAATGGGATGACAGCTGATTATCCATTCTAATCCTAATAGGGGAATAGATAAACTTTGATTTTCCCATTAGTGCCTAAGTTTTCTTCGTCATGACATTGACCTCCGACCCTAAGTCGAGGACCACATAGTCTATATCATACTCTCCTATTTGAGAATTCAAATATAATTCTTTGTTTGTTCTTCTCTTCTTACCAATCTTGTGTATTGCCCTGTTTAGTAAGGGGTCTACCTTTCCTAGCTCATACTGCCTGATTAGTTTCTATAACTCTTGCACATCATTCTCATCCTGAATTAACTTAAGACAAGTGTACAAAAATTCGATGAGTTTACTTACCTCTTTTCCTTCTTTCGGTGAAGCTGATTGATCAAATTCCCGAGGCATTCCATACTCTTTTATTTCTGATCACGTTTTAGATGAGGATCCTTGGTCCCCCTTGAACTCCTGTCTTGCTTCCTAAAATATTTGTCTTTATTTTCTTGCATCAAAAGCCCGAGTATTCTCCACATTTTTCCTAATACCTGACTCTTCTGTGATATTTCTTTGGATTTTTCTATCTTATCCTGTAGCAGTGCCTCCTTGAGTAATAACAACAACTCTAGAGTCTGTTCCACACAATTTGACATATATCAGTTGCACTTGTGGGTTCTGTTGGGGTCCTTGTCTTTCCTGAATCTTATCCAGCAGCACAGGGCATTCTTCTATGACATGCTCAAAAGAGTTACAATAACTGCAGGTTGTGCAAGGATTTTGACAATCCCTTGCCAAGTGTCCTAGCTATGCATAGTTATAAAATATTATTTTTCCTCGGCCTCGTCCCATACCTACTCCTTGTCCTCATCATCTGTATCCAACGCAAGGATTGAATTTTCGTCTCCCTGGAGAGTTGTACTGCAGAGTGTTTCCTTCTTGTTGTACTTCACCTTGAATCTTGTATATGTCCCTCAACCTCTCATGCATGAGATCGTAAGATCTACAATATCAATAATCATGCCCCATTGATTTATAGAATGTGCAATACAAGTTTGTGGGTGTCTAAACATACTTCTTCATGTAATAGCACGCCCCTGGGCGATGCCTATTTCTTCATACATTGCACCAGGGTAGGTTAACTTGCTTCAAGGGGCTCGGTGCTCCTGAGGCCAAATACTCATGAAATAAGGGATAGTGTTCCTTATCATGACCATCAGATATGCATATTACACAACATATATCTTCTCTTTTTTCCTTCCCATTGTCCTTCTTCATATCCTCGACCTGCAGAGACAAACTAGTCAGCTGGCTCAATATCTAGCTCATGCCTGAGCTAGATTCTCCCATAGGTGTTGATTCAAGATTTATGGCGATCTCCAAAGATTCTGCCTACGATGAAATCTTCTAATGCATCAGAGGGACTCTGATGTGTGGTAACAATGCCGTGATGAACCATTCTTTGTTCTATTCATTGGGGATATGAAAAGTTAATCGACATGCCAGGGTCTTGAATCTTTGGTCGAACTCCCAAACATGTTCTGATACCTTTTGTTTGGTCTCTTTTAGCTCTGTAATACATTGTGACTCTGACTTAGGCTTCTTAAACTCTGTAATCAATGCAATCTTGATCTCGTTTACTGGATTAGGCTGCGCTAGTCCTTGGAAAAGTTTCATGTACCAACTCAATGCGCAGTCCCTTAGCATAGTGCTGAACTGGGTTCTCTTGATGGCTTCGTCAGTGATACTTTTAATATTCCACATTGCCTCACACAGGAACCAGTGTTGATCAAAATCCTCAAATCCATCTCCCCTGAAGATAGGGATCCTCATCGCATCTGCCATAGAGTTCCCTAGGCTTCCTGTCTGAGTATGTTATAACCCTAAATTGCACCACACATGCTTACCTGGCATCAGGCCAACTCATATCCCTTATTTGCCAAAAATCTGTTGAACAACTCTTTGAAAATCCTCTTGTGTCAAGGCCCACGCGCCCTAACCCATTACTGCACACGTGTACATGCTGGTTGACTCACAACAGCCCGCATGTACCTAGCAAAGCACGAAAAAAGGAAAGTTGTTGACGAAACAAAAAGATATGGGTCAGTTAACTGAAACTCCCGGCCATGCATGGTTGAGGATTCGTCCAAAACCCTAGCTCCTTCTAGCCTATAAAAGAAGGGATAGGGGTACCATATGGAGGAGGAAAAAATATAGCGAAGAAACTCTTCCCATTTACATAATCCATTGTCCCAACCCTTTAGCCTTTCCTCATGCCAAAGGAGATTTAACGCAAACTAGTTGAAGAACAGAAGAAGAGGATCCCAGGATCAAGTTCAAGGAGCGATGGTCGGTCTCAGCTTTTTTGTAAGTTGATTCACTTTCAGTAATAAAAAGAATACTTTTTCCGTCCCAATGCATAAATTGTCTATGGTTTGATTAATTTATGCTTTATTTCTAACCCTTGAGTATAGAAGTAGTATGCATGCATAGTTGTTGTTTGTCTTGAGTGCAGGTCATCTGTGGAAGGAGCACCGCAAGAAAGTGATCAAAGCGCAACGGAGGATCTACATCAAACGCTGGTAATAAGGTTGGTGGTCCTTTTCCATGCATTTACTGTGAAAAAGGGGTTTAAATCTTGGGTTGTAGGTAAAAAAGTAGTTTCTATTCGGTCAAAATCTGCATGCAAGTATGACCCTAGTTTGCTAGTTCGTAGGGTGTTTTTCCCAACAACAGATTTGGCGACCATACTGGGGAGAATACTCTTTAGGGTTCCTGGATTTATTTAAGTTTTTTGGGTAGTTTAAAGATTAGTTTTTCTATTTTTCTTTGCCTATCTTTTTCTGTAAGGTCTGAGCTAGCAGGGAGTCTGGTTTTCCATACCATCTTTCCCTAACTTTTTCTTGACTGTAGTTTTTGGGACACAAAGAGGTACACGTGGCCTGCACGCATGTACCCACGCCCTATCCTCTTAAATCCCGAGTGTGAAAACTATCTGTAGAGATAGCAGTAGCGTGTAGGAGTTCAGAGAACCTTAGAGGTAGTCCTCCTCTTCCCTGTCAGAATTATACATTCTCAGGGGGTTTTCTGGAATCCTATCTGAGTCTTGCTGGTTCACAGTCCTATCTCAAATTGTTTTTTTCACCTTATTATTCCTTGCATTATTTGTATTTTCTATTAGAAAGAGAATCCAAGCCTTCAAGGGACCCTGGTTATCAATACCAGAGGCCTCTTCCTGGTCTGGACTGCTTGTTCTCATTTTTTTTTCTCCTTATAATTTAGATATACACACAGCCTATACAAGGTCAACCCGTATATTTTTTTTTCTCCTTGTTCTCATTTTTTTTCTCTGGGAGGAAATATGATCTGTGATGAAGATCTTCCCAAGGTTTGTTCGGACTAGTCATTGCTTTGATTACTACTTCGTCAGAAGGAAAGACTAAGTCTAACAAATCGATGTTAGCGAGAGAACCTTGAGCCCAAATAGGCTCTAGAAGTGGATGTAACTCTTATGCAGTAGTCGAATCAGGGTTAGCTAAATCTTGTTGGACTAAAGAGTACACTACCTCAGTGACAAACAAGTGCATGGACATGCCGGGGTGCCTTGTCTCATCCATCGTAGCTGATGGGGAAGGAAGAATCCAAAGATCCTCAAAGTAAGTCCTGCGGAATGATGAAACTTGAAAAATCTCAACCTTATGGTGATTAGATATAAATTTGACATCGTCATGAGGAGGTGGGTAATTGAAGGTACCCATAAAGGATGGGCACAAACCAAATCCTACGTTAACGACACCTGGTTGAAGATTATCAATCATGGGGACCGTGGATTCCCCTAAAGCTGGGTCAGGTCTGGAGAAAGCCAGTTGATTGATGGTCACTATCTGGCCCTCGTGTGGAAACAACAAGACTCAAAAAAATGTAACAACCATAGCTTGCATAACATAAGTCCAACTCTGTCCTAACAAGAGGTTATAGTCGAGGGGAGCATCAACTACCTCTACTTCGACACACACGGTTTTCCCTCCTAACTGTACAGGGAAAGAAGGAACGATTCCATGTGGTCAGAAAGAATGACCATTGAAAGTAGTGAGGGGAGTAGGTGATGGAGAAAAAGTGGGTTGGCCAATGACCTTCCAACATGCTAACGACATAACGCATGTCGAGGCACCCTCATCGACCACCATGCAAAAGATATTCTGTGTAAAAGTTTTCGTGAGATGAGCCACTACTATCTGAAACGCTACATGGTAAGGCAGACGAGGTTTTAAGTCGGTTGTATCTAACATGATGGTACTTGGATTACAAGTCTTAGTAGAGACCAAAGCGGTTATCAAGGCTTTCATCTGAGCAGGGCAGCTTTCGAGGACCTCCAAAGTAGACATCGCACAAGGGGTTTATGATAAATCCTCCACCATAGAGTAATTCTGGGCGGCCCTTGCGTTTGGGTTGTGAGAAGCTTTTTTAAATGCACCCTTTGGAATACGTGTCATTGTTTCTCCCAACGTCTTCTCGATCTGTAGAGGAAGAGATGAGAGATCAACTTATTTACCCTTCTCAAAAGCGCTTGGTTTACTATAGTCATGCGCTCTAGTTGTTATGAAATCATCACCCCTAACCATATATACGTTCGCACATGAGGGATTGTTTGGAGGAGGGAAGGTTTCTTGGATGCCCCCTTCTGTGCTTGTAGAGGCTTGAGTTAAATTTTGCCCATGTTGAAAAGGATTAGTCAACACTGCCTGCTGTTGCTGTGTGACAAAATTTTTGGCCTCTGCAAGTCAAGGACAAATATGGGTCGGGTGGTCTTCCGCACATAAGTTGCACGGATACCTCGCCTTCCATTTTTCCGTGGTGTCCCCGCCAGCATTATCGGTGGGTTTTTTATCCCCCTTACCCTTCTTTCATTGTTTTTTCTTCTCTTCAGGCTGTTGGGTGGCCTTTGGGTTAGTCAACTGCACGAAGTGTACTTCTGACGTTTGGGTAGGGGGAGCAGCCAAAGTAGTAGTTTGGCTGGCCACTATGTGTTGTATGGAGAACTGTTGCAACTGTTTTGTCAATTGCTCAACGGGCTTGGTTTGTGCTGAACCAACAATACCATTGGCATGTGGTCCAACTCTCTGTCTAGTTTTATTCAGTATCGAACATGGTGCATCTGGAAAGATGTTGTATAATAAACCAGACTGAGAATAGATGAGCTCAAACTGTTGAGCCCTCATGATGGCCTCTTCTTCGAAGAAAACTCCAGAAGTCGTGACATCTTTGGATAACTGTGGGACAAAATACTTAAGGAACCACTCAAGCAAGAATGATGGTGGGACTGGTACTTTGATTAGACTCTTCCGGCGTCTCCACTCTCGGATATGATCAGAGATATGGTCCGCTGTTGTCTGTTCGAAATTGGCGAGCATCTCTGTGCCAGCATCGTATCTCACAGGTAACTGGAAATGG
>SNQJ01S0000451.1:330978-352105 GCA_010110895.2 Picea sitchensis
CCAAAGATGGAAGGTAGTCACATGATCACCTGGATCTTCATTAGGCTTGGCCTCGAACTTTGGAATGTCCAAAGGCAACTTTGTTGGCATAGGAGGCCAATGTGGATCATGACAAATAGGATCATTTAACAACCTTGTCAAATCTGACAAGTGTAAAGTCGTCAGGAATGGTAGTTTGGGTTGCTACTGATAACTTGGGAAAAAGGGTCCTGGAGTTTGACTGGCACCAGGTTGCCAGGAAACGTTTGGTTGCTGGCCTGGATTCTGGTAGAAACCATGGCCCTGACCAGCGTAAGAATTTTGCATCTGTGGAGACATCATCGACTGATTTCCCATAAAGGACATAGAGTGTTCGGCATGCATCGTGTTCGAAGGACTTTGGGAAGGATTACTCCATGTTGGTCCTGATGGGAGAGGCATAGTAGTTTGTCCAGGGTTCCATTGACTGTGGAAAGAATTACCCCAGAACAACATTCTAGAGAAGGGAATGGATCCTTGTCCTGAGTTCCAAGGTCCTGCTATATGTGCCCCCTGTATAGGAATAGTACCCTGCACAGGAGTAGATTGTCCAAAAATAGGATTTCCCCCAGACGGGAAAGCGGTTGATGAGAAAGTGTTGTTACCAAATGTCCCATTCCAAGAAAATGGTGTCGAACCTACCGGCATACTGTGCGCAGGTGTTCCTTGACTCCCTGCTCCAAATAAACTAGTGTGTGTAGGCTTCCCAATGGACTGCTAATGCGGACCACCAAGCGAAGGGGACGAAGGAGGGATATGACCTCCTGCATAAGGAAAAACATTAAAAGGGACATGAGTGCCCCCAAGTTGACCTTGGAGAAGAGCATTAGAGCTCCCTGCCCCCAGATCCAAAGTCTGTAAAGTGGATTAGGTTAATGAAAGACTTGTACCCGAACTAGGCATATCGTATGAGAACGGAGGGCCTGTCGCACTGGGTGTGAAGGGGGTTGTGGCTGCCGCCATAGATGGGTTTGGTCCACTGTGTGACGTAGTGCCGGCCAAGACCATGGTGGCTCGGAAAAATGACGGTAAGTTAGGATATGACTCTCCTGTGGTAGCAACTGTGGTGGGAATTGAAGAATTCCCAGAAGAAGTAACAACGCTTGTTTCCATAGCTGTGTGAGGCACTGTCTGGCATTCGTGAAATTGGATTGGTACAATAAATGGTTCCAAGATATCAGTGGTTTGGGTTTCAACCGAGCCAAGAGCGGCGGTTGATTCCTCTGGGATTTGTTCAAGCACAAAGGTTTGTAATCCGATCTCTTCAAAAGACCCTTGTTGGTCTAGCTTCTGCCTTAATGGTGGCAGGGGTGGATCTAGTGTAACCGGCGACAGGCCAAGAAGCCTTCATGACCAGCGGAGCTCGGGATCCTCCAATGTGTGAGAATATCCAAGACACGCTAAGGTATTGTAAATGTTCAAAAGTAACACACACTAAAAAGAATCCCCTAAGAGATAAGTCAAGCAATCACTAAACTATTTGGAAGAACAGTTACAACAACCAACGCTAGAGCAACTTACTAGTGCAAGTGAAAATCGACCACGGAAGCACCCTATGGGTATACTCTGCAAAGCGTGGCCTGATGTCTATCCTAGGTACCATGGTATATCCCCGCAGTCACCTGTGTATGTCCCTAAAAAGATTGGCAACTAGGTTGCCAGCACACGAACAGTCACCAGGCGGGTACAATCGAAAGTCGGGTAGACCACAATGAGCAGGGTATCAAGCCCGAAACCTGTCAAGGGTATCGAGAGAAAATGGTCCAAAAGACAACTGAGGACCTCAAATGGATTCGAGACCCACGAAGACCTGTGGCAAATGCAAACGATGGAATCCCAAAACAAGCCCTCTATATGTGTTCTCCACTACGATTGGTCCGGCTTTGGAGAGGTTATCTCTGCTACCTTTCCGCACGCGGCCTCATGTTTATACCCTGTGTTAGAGGGGGGTCCCGGATAAATTCCAAAAAACTGGACTTAGATACTGCCTATCTCAGACTCTAATGTTTGGTTTTGAATGGCCTTGAAGATTTTCCTCTCCAACCTAATCCAAGGCCCTAGTCCTGAACTAGTTTGTGAACCCTACAAACATAAAAGTCTAGTAGATTTTAAAATTAGCATTGCTTTTATGGATTTATATTACGTCAAGGGGTATGAGGGTGAAACTGATGATGTGTAAATACGAAAGTAAAAATGAATGAAAAAATCTAGAAACAACAGACTTTTACTAAATGCAAAATTTCAACAACTTTTCACAAAGAAAGTTTTTTTTTTTTTTTCTAAGATTTTATACAGCAAAATCAAAGGGATTTCACTCAACTACGAGCTACTTATGATCTAAGTGCACTGCAAAATATATCATAATATCACTTAGGTAAAATTTAATGTACATGGAAAATTACTCAACAAAATATTCCCTTAGGGAGCTTGTAGGGTGCCACTCAATTTGCCTTGTCTTCCCAATAGTAATTTGGAAAATTGACACAATATTTTCCAATCTTTTCCCATAGGATACTTATGATCGTTCAATTTTATTATTGTCTCATCCATATCAATATATTGATCATAAATTGGGGGAGGTAATTTCCTAAAAATCATTTTCAAATTGTGCAACAACTCAAAATCCCTTGCCAACAATTCTACTACATCTTGCCCCTTCAAAATGTGATCAATCTTTTCGAACTTATTTCCATTGTTCCTCATGTCTTCTAATAGATTTTGATAATTTTTCATTGTATACAAATCCCCATTTGCACTCTAGAACGATGGTAATTCATGCTTCATGACATCACTAAAAATCTTCTTAAAAGTAGAGATTCCCCTTATAACCTCATGGCCCTTAGTTTCCACATTTTCCAACAATATGCTTTTTGTAATGCCTCTTTTAGGATCCATTACAATGCTAGTTTTGTCATTGACTTGCAAATACTTAAACTCCTATTTAGTTATGTTGTTCAATAAATTTATTATATCAGTTGCAAAATCAGATTTATTCTCCAACTCATTTGTTGTTCCTTTATGTATTTGAAGACTAGGATGATTAAATCAAGCTCATACTACACCAAGGTAAATTAAGACCAATTATTAACAAGTGTGTTAGATATATCGTCCCAAATTATATTCTTATCTCCTTTCAGGTTTGGTCTCCATGTCGCCCTTGCCTTCATTGTATTTTCTTCCTTATAATATTCCTCTTTAGCAACATTCATTTGTTCCAAACATAACCTTATGTTCTCCACTTGATCTTCTAGTTATGCTACCATAGCATCTCTTTGTTTGAGTTGGTTTGTCACAGTCTCCAACTTGATATACTTCACTCAAATCAACCATGAATTTTAATAATCCCTCAACTGGGTCTAATGGAGCAGTTTGCACTGTACCTGAATTGGATTCTTGCAATCTCTAAGTTTTCTCATATTTCAAGGTTTAAATTTCACCTTGCAATCGTTCTATGATATTTTTACTTTCCAGTAATTTTTGGTAACTCTACTCCTTTTCATCATGACTAGCTTGCATATCTAGGTTATGAACATGTTGTACATCATAAACATTTATGCTTTTATTGAGGATCTTAATATCATTGTCCTTCTCTTTGATTAGGTATCCTATAACAATCATAATTTTAGGATCTTGTCCTTGGGACATAATCTTTGTCTCCAACTCATTAATCTAAATTCTATTGACTTTACTGGCCACCCTCTCCTGCGGCAACTGCTTCGCTATTTTGATTACCATATTTTTCATCTTATTCTCACTGGAAGAGGATTGCAAGACCCCTCTATAAAACATATCACTTGTTTTTTTGGTGCAATTCAATCATATCCACAAGGTGGATATCCCAAATATTTACTCTCATTTGAGTGGATTTGTAATCTATAGGAAAAAGAGGCTTAAGTACACTTGACTCTAGTACATACAAATTGAATATACCTTGTTGGTAATCCACAACAGATGGTAATTTTGTTTGAGTTGTGTTTTCTCCCCAAGCCCTAGGATACATTTCATTTTTAACCCCATGATTTTTTCTCTTTATATCCAAATATTGTGAAAAGAGTGAGGGATTCTTATAAGAGGTTCCTTTAGCTATAAAGGTATATGAAAGTTCTAGTGTTGACAATAGAGTTGAAATGAGATTATCAATAGTGATAGAAATCCCCTTTGAAGTTGAATTAGCTTCCCTTGATCCTTGGATGACTTGCAATGTATGATTCACTTGATTCTTTTTTCTTAGCTACTTACTCGGTTGATCATCAATATCCATTTCATAATGCATGTCTGAAAATTCCCTCTTTCCAAGTTGTAATTCTTGTGTCTGAGGAGATTGAACCACATTGGATTGGTCCATTGACTCATTGGTAGTTTTATTTTGGGCCTCTGCCTCTAGAATTTTCTTAACATATTCCCATGAATCCATGCTAGCAAATATTTCCACTACATGATTTGGCATATGCTAGTACATGGGCCTTCTCACTACAATCACACCATGTGGGTCATACACGCATTTACTTCCTTTTTCAAACTCCATTTGTTGTAGTATTTCTTCCGTAATATCTAGAGAAGTTATAATCTTGACTAAGAAAGGGACAACCTATTGAGGTAGCTTGAAAGTGATGGCCTACTTATGCTGGAAAAAATGAAATTGATCTAAAATGAACCTTTGACTGATGTATTCCAAAGAAAATATTCTTGGAGTTAGGAAAATCGATAGCTTATATGACTCTTGTTCAAAACCATATACTCTAATGATGGTGTGATCCTCAACCAGGTACCAATATCCTAATCTAATATCTTTTCTGAGTTGTATTATACTCTTAAACTCAGGAAACATCATAGGAGGTTGAGTGCCATGGAGAAAAATGTGCACCAACTAGGTCTAGTACCTAAAAGACTTAGAGATGTGGAAATTTGGCAATTGGAAGTTTATGAATTCTTGTAGGAACTGAGGGTGATTGAATCCTTTGGAAATATGAGAGAAATCATCCCTAAAATGGTCTCATCCACTGATCTATCATGTTCATAGACTAAATCATGACAAATCATGGTAACATCGTCATTGCTGTCGTGAATCCATTCCAGTACATGTTGAAACGACGAGTTATAGGTGGAAAAATCAGTAGATGGATAGTCATCCTCCAAGAATTTGACTTAGACTTTGTTTCAACAAAGTCCAAGAAGTCATTGGTCTTCGCAGAGCTTATTTCGGAACTTCTGGTTGAGTCAGGTGACGTTGTGCGTGAGGAATCGCCTATCCGAGGGGATATGTTTTTGATTGCATCTTCAGACCCCTGGTACGGAGATATACTTATCTATCTCCAGACTTTGAAGTGCCCCACCTCTGCTTCTCGTGATGAGCGTTGGCGGATATGCCATCAAGCTAAGAATTATCTCATACTCGATGATACATTGTATCGGAGAGGTGTAGACTGCATCTTGCGTCGATGTCTCACTCATGAGGAGGTCATCATAGTGCTCAACGATTGCCATACTGGAGCTTGTGGTGATCATTTATCTGGGTTGGCAACAACCCAAAAGATTCTACGAGCAAGTTACTTCTGGCCGACACTTATCAAAGATTGTATTGAATCGATCAAGAAGTGCCATCCGTGCCAAATCTTCTCTCGGAAGATGAGGGCACATATTGCTCCTATGTTCCCTGTCATAACAGTTGGTACCTTCACTAAGTTTGGGATTGATTACACTACATGCAACCCCCCATCAGTAAGGGGGCACCGCTATATCATCATAGCTGTCAACTACTTCACTAAGTGGGTCAAAGCTATGCCAACGTTTAAAGATGATGGAGAGACTGCAACTCTCTTCTTATTCAACCAGATCATAGCAAGGTTCGGCGTCCCAAGAGAGATTGTCACGGACCATGGCAGTCACTTTCAGAACCAAATGATGACCGAATTAACATCAAAGCTTGGGTTACGGCAGGAACATTCATCACCTTACTACCCGCAAGCCAATGGGCAGGTGGAAGTTGTAAACAAAACTCTTAAGACTATTCTACAGTGAACTATCAACTCAGCCAAGTCAAATTGGCATTTGATGTTATACTCGGCATTATGGTCTTACCGAACATCTGTTAAGACTGCAACTAGTTTCTCACATTTTCAACTCGTTTACGGGCTGGAGGCAGTCTTTCCCATTGAATGTCAAATCCCATCTCTGAAATTGGCAGTACAGTTATTGCCAGACACTTCTCCACTTGAAGAACGGAAAGTACACCTTGAGCAGCGTCGCGATGCGGTCCTGGCCAACAAGGCTCACAAACATAAGGTCAAGTTTCAATATGATATTTCCATTTGTCCTCAAATTTTCTCTGAAGGCGACCTTGTCCTGGTATATGACCAAGACAAGGACCCCCTGGGGGCAGGAAAGTTTAAACCCATGTGGTTCGGACCCTTCATTATAAAAGAGGTATTAAAAAAGGGCGCTTATCATTTGGTTGATTTTGAAGGGAATGCTTTGGCGGAGCCTAGAAATGGGCTCTACCTCATGAAGTATTACTCATAGATAGGTCACTATGGGTAACTTTGTGTAACATATGTATAGTCTTTGTACTATTACTTTTTAAGTTTCTTTTAAAGTGTTATTGACGTGTCATTGATGTTATCTTTCGTCAATATGGCAGATGTCAAGTGAGTCTGAGATGTTCGTTGGGTATGTAGATGGTGCTAGTCGACACACACGGAGGCTTGCCTCCGCAGCTTGGGTAATATTTACACCTCAGGGTCAGTTGTTATCTTCCAGAGGTATATGCTTAGGTGACACCACAAATAATGTCGCCGAGTATAGTGCAGTTATTGAGTTTCTTCATTACGCCTTGTCATTGGGTATCTCTCATCTCTGGGTCTATCTCGACACTCAACTGGTTGTGTCGCAGCTAAACAGAGTATACCGGGTTCATGATCCAACTTTACACCGAAGATTCCTTAGGGTGCGTCTCTTAGAACGAAACTTTGATTATATTACATATTTTCATGTTCCTAGGAGATTAAACCAAATTACAGATACTCTAGCTAATCAAATTTTAGATTGGCATCTTTCCCACATATAAAAGAACATGGACATAAACATGTAAATACATTTTTTCACATAGAATTCATAAGACACAAAAAGATAAAAACCATATATAAACATCATAAAATAACCGGAGTACATAGATGGACGCAAATGCCTAAAAAATGGGAATAGTAACGAGTCACCAGGCTTATGCCCTCAAAAAAAAATATACAATTAGGTGCTCATGGCACATAAAAAGTCTAAGTTTGTTCAGGGCCTATGGGCCCTGTTATAATCATCCACAACACGGGCTAAACGCCTACACAATCGTACCCATGTCTGAGGTTCCCCCACAACATGAGGCTGCATGGATGGCGGCAAGTCCTCTATCTCTGCCATTGGGACTGTGCGAGTGAGCGCAGTGAATTTCCGCTCAACTTGTCTAAGGACCCTCTCAGCCTCTCCAGTTGGGAGGTTCCATGCTACTGTTGCTCCCCCAGCAGCGGCAGCCGCGGCTTCTGGCCGTGGACGACGCATGTTCCGTGCATAATCGACAAGTCACACGGGGCCCACATCTGCATGCAACAAACGTTTACCCGTCAAATACTCTGGCATACAAAAAAATGATATATATAACAAAAATACATAAAAATTACATATGAAAACAAAAAAACTACAAATGTGGAGACTTACCCATCTCCCCTCGCTCCTCACCAGGAGGCACGAGTATCTCAGGATCTCTAGAGAAATCTATCCCTGCATACGGGTAGTCCTCAATCACAGGTATCTGTCATGACAACCAAGCAAAGAAATCATCATCGAAGGACTCAATGGTCCTTCCACCACCCTATCGTGGAATTAATACTGCCCATCTACACACTACAGGGAAAGAGGCCCGATGTCCTCATACTACAAACCGAGGATGGAAACTCAGAACTCTCTCAGAAAAGAACGAGCACAAGATGGTCTTGAATCTGAAGTTCTTCTATGTCCATTGTCGTCAATCTGTCAATTGCCTCTTCATGCACTTGAGCAATGTGGTACTCCAGTCAAAAATTTGTGCATTCATGCACTGGATGGCACAGTTCATCTATGCATGCGAAGCCAGATGCAAGGTTGTTGAGCTGATAATCCGCCCAATCAGTAACAATATAGTCTACAATGCTAAGTTAGTAATCTTTCTAATGGGTACCTAGGAGCCCACACGGTCATTCCCAGCCTCACAATGCTCACCTATAAATTCCGAGATCTTGCTCGGCCCCACAGGAAACATCTGAAAGTTGATTGGTTCCCATATCCTTGAGAGGCCAGTCAGAAAGTAGATATCCTCGGTGGTCGGCACTAGTGATTTCCCCTCTAGCATAAATGCCTCTACATCATGGTGCCAGTAGTCAATCAAGGCATTCAGTAGCCTTGGTTGTGCACGCATAAATGGACATAGGAAGAATTTGAGTAAACCGCATTGCATTAACACGACCACGACATTCGGATCTGTTGCAACCAACTCACTGATTGCCTCATGCTCCCTTTCCCTCCACTGGACATACATCCTGCCAACACAACAAGCTAAAGGAGGGTCAGCACTTCCTTTTAGTTTGTTTTTTCATCATAAAAGGGGGGTACACGTGGGCTGTAGAAGTGACAGTCACGTGTACACGCGGGAAGACTTTACTCTGCCCGAATGTACATGCGACCTGTCCAGAGACAGCCCTCGTGTACCTAGGGCCAACCTTTTTAAGGTCGACACTCACCAAAAAAATAAACTAAACAACGAAATTGAAGTATTGAATGGCTAGATAAGGGAGTTTGTACTTACTTGGTCCAAGCAGAAGTTCGTTTCGTCCACTGTAGCTTCCAGAATCACTATTTTTGGCAAAGGAGGTCTTTTGGCTCTAGAGTAAATTTCCAAATCAGCAATGGTGATAATGAGCTGCCAACTTCTATTTATAGACTTTTTGGTCTCTTTTTGTCATTTTTTTGGCCTCCCTTATCATTTTCTTTATACCAAAAACCATTTAGAGTGATCCAAGAGTTATATGGGAGGGATTTGATCGGGTATTGGGACATTTGTTTTTTGATTTTTGAGAAAATATTGACGGTCCATATAAAAAAAAAAAAAATCAAAAATCAACTTGAGCATATAGGTTAAGTTACCACTCCAACTTTTGCATCTCGTTGTCTTTTTCTTCTGCTATAGGATCGATCCCATCAGGTTGTGACATGGAACCGTCATATCTTCTCTAGAAGTGTCGCAACTTGGTGGTAGAGCTTACCAGAACATGGATGCCCTAGGTAGGTCCTGGTTGCATTATGGTGTCCATGTCGTTTCTAAAAACACTGTAGACTCGAGAGTCCATATAGTCTTTCCTGAATATGAGTTTGAGTCTCATTTGCAAGAGTCTTTTTCACTCTTTGTCTCACCCTCAGGACTCCCAAAAAATAATGGGTCTCCTTTTAAGCCCTTTTCAGACCCTCTAAAAATGGAAAGATTGTCGAGCGATCTTGTGACCTTTCACGCTCGTTAAACTAAAATTTGAAGTCACGTCTATCTGGCGGTAGTTTACCCCTTTTTCAGTCTGGATGGTCAACTATACGAACAAAGGTATACTCTATCGAATTCCCATTCTTTAGAAGAGTACTCTCAAGTATAATTTTATTCCTTTTTCAAGCCTGAGGGACTAAATTTACGAAAAAGAAACCCCCACGGAGTCCATAGTTAAACTCTTTTCAGACTCCCTAAAATTGAAAAGATCGCCGAGTGACCTTATTCTTTCACACTCATTAAATTGGTCCAGAAGAATATTCCTGATGGAGTCCATAGTTAATCTTTTTTCAGACTCCTTAAAAGTGAAAAAATAGCCGAGTGATCTTGTCCTTGTCACACTCATTAAAATGGTTTTGAATTGACGTCTAATCGGTGCTAGTTTACCCCTTTTTCGAACCGACTAGACTATTGTCAAAAAAGTTACCCCAATGGAGTCTCCTTTTATGCTTTTTCAGACTCTCTAAATATGAAAAACCACCGAGCTTACCTTCTCTGGGCTCGTTAAACTTACATTGAAGGACGTTACCATTGTGTGTTCTATCAACCGCATTTGCATACCTTATCCACCAACCTTGTGACAATTTGCTTCTGTGTCTTAACACCTTTGGCCGCTGGAGGATTTTCCCCGAGTATCATTTTACCATAACATCAGTCTTGTCCTTGTGCCTTGAGCTTGTATGTTTGCAGTACTCGTTCCTCCATTGTAACGTAATATTCCTTTATTCTTTTTCCAAAATTATCAAAAATAACAAAAAAATCAAATATACCCCAAAAAGAGGATGGGAAACGTATTTTCTTTATTGACAGCATAATGAGTCGCCCTTGGATAAAGCACATCTTTCCATTTGATCATCAGACTGTGGGATGTAGTACGACCTTAGGAATCTTTTCTTGCTATATAGAGTTGTGTCCTCCACCATTTGGTTATTCTTACAAACATATGGAGAGTTTGCGTTGCCTCCTGCTTCGTAGACTTATGATTAACATATATGTTGCCTGAGTCTTATCACTTATTGTGCTATTGTCCAAGGGAAGTTTGTCACTAAGCCTAAGTCGGCCCCTCTGCAATATGTCTCTTGTCCGCATACCCGGCCATCCTAAACGTCCAATCAAGTCCTTGTTCGAAATCACTAAAGCCTTCAGTCTGATCATCAAGATTATCAAGTCCATAACCGACGAGTCGTTGAAGACCTCTGGGTAGTGCAGTCGTGCACTCATATTACACTCCTACCCGAGTTCAAGAAGATTTTGAAGTTGTTGCTCGAGCTCTAAAGTCCAGCCATCAGGCCGAATCAACTTTTGGAAGATGGATACTCTATATGTATATCTTTTTGATTTCGAGATGTAGCTCTGTTGTGTATTATTCGCGGTTACTCTTTATAGTTATTTGACATGGATCTACAGTGTATTTGATTGGTATCCATGGTTCTATTTTATCCCGAGCATGGGTATGCCCGCTTCGGTGAGACATTTGTTATTTTGTAGATGACACCTCTTGGTTCCTGATCCTTGGGCTCAATCGTTCGACACATCAGTAAAGATTGGTAATGTATTTCGGTCATCAGATGCTCTTCTGACCTCACACATTAGAGGCAATCTGTTATAACCCTAAATTGCACCACACATGCTTACTTGGCATCAGGCCAACTCATATTCCTTCTTTTCCAAAACTCTATTGAACAACTCTTTGAAAATCCTCTTGTGTCAAGGCCCACGCGCCCTAACCCATTACTGCATGCGTGTACACGTTGGCTGACTCACAACAGCCCGCGTGTACCTAACAAAGCACGAAAAAAGGAAAGTTGTCAACAGAACAAAAAGATATGGGTCAGTTAACCGAAACTCTCGGCCATGCATGGCCAAGGGTTCATCCAAAACCCTAGCTCCTTCTAGCTTATAAAAGAAAGGGTAGGGGTACCATTTCGAGGAGGAAAAAATATAGCGAAGAAACTCTGCCCATTTATGTAATCCATTGTCCCAACCCTTTAGCCTTTCCTCATGCCAAAGGAGATTTAACGCAAAGCAGTTGAAGGACAGAAGAAGAGGATCCCAGGATCAGGTTCAAGGAGCGGTGGCCGGTCTCATCTTTTTTGTAAGTTGATTCACTTTCAGTAATAAAAAGAATACTTTTACCATCCCAATGCATGAATTCTCTATGGTTTGATTAATTTATGCTTGATTTCTAACCCTTGAGTATAGAAGTAGTATGCATGCATAGTTGGTGTTTGTCTTGAGTGAAGGTCATCTGTGGAAGGAGCAGCGCAAGAAAGTGATCAAAGCGCAATGGAGGATCTACATCGAATGCTGGTAATAAGGTTGGTGGTCCTTTTATATGCATTTACTATGAAAAAGGGGTTTAAATCTTGGGTTGTAGGTAAAAAATTAGTTTCTATTCAGTCAAAATCTGCATGCAAGTCTGACCCTAGTTTTCTAGTCCGTAGGGTGTTTTTCCCAACAATAGAGTATAGGTTGATTTGATAATAACAACACTCTGAAGACTCTGGTGGTTCTGGCTATTCTAGCTACTTGGTGCTATTGAAACAACAAGAGGGTTAATGTTACTTACTTTAGTAATCTACGCAGTTCCTGAGGTTTATGGATCACTTTGGAAAATTTCTTCATCTTTCCATTCTTCTATTATGGTGGGTTCTGAATGTTCTTCGTAGGTTAGATCTACCTCTTATCCACTGTAGAAACCCTCTTTTACATAGTTTTGCTTAAACAAGTTCTCAAGGTGAACCCCTCTGAATAATCTTCCACTACGCATATGTCCATCTTTTATGTCACTGTCCCTGTCTGAATTTCTGAACATTAGCCTTTTCAGGTACAGCCAATCTACTGTATCTTCAAGACGTTCTTTTCATGTAACAACATCTTGATTCTCAGCTTCAGAAAGTGAAAATATTTTCCTCTTGGTCCTTTGAAAAAGTATCTCTCAGCTTGACTATATGATTCTACCCTATCAACAACAAATTCAGTTATATACCCTCCATTGGTACTATAAAACCAATGATCTACTGCTCTGGATACAATGTTGTCAACTCTCTTGACCTTATGGATCAGTGCTGGTGTCCAAACCACATGAGTTCTAGATCTGATCTCGAAATACGTATCGGCTAACCTAGCCAACCACTCAAACAACTCCTAGTGGATTACTCCAAAGAAGATCTTGTGAATGTCGATGAAGATGTATCTTTGTAGCCAATATTCAGTACTCAGTTTAGGGTTCTTGTTCTGGGCTTCAGCAAAGTCCCTCTCTTGATCCTCTATCCACTTTTGAATCTCTGTCTTCAATGGGAACCACCTTGAAATTCCCTTAAAAAGATTTTGGTCCTGGCAAAAGAACCATTTGTTGGCACAGGGGCAGACCGAGGGTTCACTCTAAGAGCGCACCAACAAGCCCTAGCTACTGACCCTTTCGGCAACATCTGCGAAGCAGATCTAGTCTCACCTGAAGCAACTAAGAGGGGGGTTGCAGGACAGAGATGTCTACAACCAGGGGAATATCAAGTGGAACTAATACAACAATAATGCAACATTCATATATATCTTATCAACTAGATCTACTCTGTGCAGCTATAAATATGATCTAACACAATAATGCAAATAACAGTATAACAATGACAGAGATCCAGGAATAAATCACACATATGACACAAAATATGCGTGGTTCACCCTCTCTCTAGGGCTACTTCCACAGAGCTATGCTTATGATATATTAAGATAAATCTTACAGTTCTGATCTGCGCTCTTAGTTAGCAGATCTTCTCTCTTCTTCTCTTTTTCTCCCACCATCCTGTACACCTAGGTGTCGGACTTGATCTTCGCACCCTGCTGAAGATCTTACAATACCAGAAGGCTCTCACTCTCAGCACTCCTCTCTCTCATAGTACAATAATCTCTCAACCAACAACAATCAATATCAATACCCAACACTAGTACCGACCTGACCTAGGTCCTCTTGAACTCTATTTATACATTATAGTCCCTCACCAACAACTTTAGGTCAAAACCTAGGTGTCAAAACCCTAATTACCCAAAACCCTAGGTGTCTAAAACCCTAGGTCAACTTGATCCTCCTTTTCAAGGCTTCGCCAACCTGTCTTTCCTCCCTTCTCGCACGGTGCTCCAAAGCATCCAATGGTGGCTTTATCTACTTGCTAAGTTGTCCTCAATCCATCTTCCTTGTTGATATGTCATCCTCGATCTCCTCATCCAATGGCTTGATTTTCCGTACTTCTCTCTGGATTTTATGATCTTTTTCTTACTTCGACCCAGTGACAGTCACGGTGTCTCCCGTGCAGTTCGCGTTTGACCTTTTCTTCCTTGATATTTTCTTCCTTCCATAACCAAGGGCCAACAATGGTACACTCATAGATGGTATTTGTTTGGCATATTGATAGATGCACATGGTTGGCATAATTGGTAGATGGACATGTTGGCATATTGGTAGATGCACATGTTGGCATATGGTGGATACATTCCGTGGATGATATATGTTGACGTACATGGTTAATGCACATGGATCTTGTGCATGATGTACTTGGTTGATATCTTTTTCATGATTCTCTATTTTCATTATTGACATATCTTTTGTTTCATGATGTATGGTATGGCACAAGTTTGATGCATGAACAAGTCCAAGGATCGTCATAGAGAGAGTTGTTGATCTACGATCCGGTTGAAAATAGGGGGAGACATACCCATAGGGGGAGTCATTCTTCTTATGATTCTAGGAGGAAATACTTATTAGATGCATACATAGAAAATATCTCTATACTTGAGGAAAGAGAAAAGAGGCATAATTCCATGGGGAGCGATGGTCATAGAGGGAGCATGAGCAATGTATTTTCAGCATTACATCAGATTGATATCCCTTGTTCAAAGGGGAGAGATTGTTCAGTGAAAACAAGATAGGGGGAGCAACCCCAAGAGGAGAATGGCCCTTTACCATTGATGTCAAAGGGGGAGAGATAGTCACATTGATGTGATTGATGTTTATTGATAGAAAGACATAGTCTAATGAGAAGAGATAGACACATTGTTATGGGAGAGATAGTCACATGGTTGTGATGGATGACTATTGATGTAGAGAATGTCTTGTTTACATGTTGACATCAATGATTGGTGTTGACATCAATGATTGGTGTTGAAATCAATGTTGGTATTTCCATCAATGCCAAAGGGGGAGATTGTTGGATCATGTTGTCATTGATGCCAATGGTTTGATTATTTTGATGTCAAAGGATTGATGTCAAGTGATTGAGTGATTAATTGATGTCAAGTGATTGATTGATGTCAACAGATTGATTGATTGATAAGATTTATTGATTGATGATTGATTAACAATGTATATGTTATCATTGATGAGAATGATAGATGTCAAGTGGAAACCAATTGATGAAGATGGATCAAGATGCATAGATGAAGATGGATCAATGAGTTTTCATTGATACATGATGAAGATGGATTATTTGATATATTATGCATAGTTTGATGACTCATTATTGTCTTGTCATGATTAATAAGAAGTACAAATGGATGAACTCCAAAGTGGTCCCCTTATGGTGAAATCCCTCACGAGAAGACGCTTTGTGGTTGAGTTGTGGTTGAGAGAACCCATGCTTGTATGTAGAATAATGAGGTGAAGATTAGTGAACTTGTTGGTTAAACTATCCTAGATGGATAGTGTTTGTCATGCCATTTACGGTGGTATGTGGAATGCCACATAACTCCTCACGGTTTGAGAGTTATGACCTTACGAAGTTGGAGGACCCCCATATGATGGATTGAAGCCCCAAATGGTCAAAGAAGTCAAAGTGCTTGAAAAGAAGAAATCATTATTTTAATGATAAAGTAAAGTGACAAAATCAAGAAGGATTATTTTAATAAAATAATGAATAACTTTCTATTTATAGAAAGTGGTTAACCCTAAAATAAGGAAGTGACCTAGATATGGGTTAAGTGACCTAGAAGATGAAGAGTATAAATAATAGGCTAGGGTCTCTTGTGAAAGATTCTCATTGAATATATCTTGATAATTATTGAATATATATTCTGAGAGAGAGATGGTATGGACGATCTCATGAGTGCATTAAAATCTCGGCAAGTCTGAGGTCATGAAGGCAGAAGTCTCGAAAGTTCAGAAACCCTAGTTTATGAGGTATATGCGGGTTGCATTGATCCATAGCACGTACATATGCATGCTAAATGAGGACAGGGCATGTACAATTGATGAGTTCTTCAAGATCTATGTTTGAGTTGATGACAAGATCTATGATAATGAAGCAGGTTGCAGATCTGCATTATATGGTCTCAGATCTGCCATAGAAACTCTGGTATGGTTGCATTATTTGTCTTGATGGAAGTTCTTGTTTGTTGTGAGGTGAATGCTTGAGGCATTCTTTGTATGGTTGTTGAGATGTAGTATGTGTTGGTTGATGGAGTGATCAACACTCTTGTGACTCAGTACTGATATGATGGCTACAGTATACTTGTTGTTTATACATGATTGAATAGAATTCATAGTGTATGGTTGAGATGTATGCGCAAGCTATTAGAGAGCTTGGATGTGTTGTGACTGACTGTGGGTCAGACTAGACAGTGGAAGACAGAAGATAATTTGTTTGCAGGTTGCAGAGGATCTGAGCATGTGATGAAAAGGATAAACCGTAGTTGCTCAGAGGTATACACAAGTTGTAGTATAGACTCGCAGTGTACATACACAGGATGTACTAGTGGTAGGGCGCGTACATACACATGTTGAACTATCGACAGGTCGCGTACCTGTGACAGATTGATATTTGTGGAGCATTGTTTCCTCATATTAGTTGTTGCTAAGGATGTAAGCTAAGTCTTGCATATAGAGTTAGTGCTCTTGTAGAGTTGTACTCTATTCAATTGTTGCTGAAAACCCCCAAGGATTGTAGTCCGTAATAAAAATAAAATTGTACATACATATTGTGTTCTTTGTCTTCCTTGTGGTGATGACTTGTTGATGATATATTGATGATATATGTTTCTAACATATTCTCACATCTAATTGGTTATAAATGAAAGCAATGAGTAATGAGTAAAATTTGAATGCTAACTAATGAGTTTTGTGTAAGAGGGAAGTTTTGGGAAAAAGAGCCCCACACTCATTCACCCCCCCTCTAAGTGTGGTAGGTTTGTCCAACACCCTCTCTCTCCAATGGACGTACATTCTACAAAATGGCAAGTTCAAAAGAGAGTTAATGATTGCATTTTTTTATTTTTTCATATCTTTAAGGGTGTACGTGGGCTATATTGGACATAGTCGCGTATACACATGGGAAGTTTGTTTTTTTCCCGTGGGCATATACAGGTTGTCCTAGGAAAACCCATGTACACATAGGGACGATCTTTTTTAAACGTGCGCGCCCCCAAAAAAACTAAAAATAATAGAAAAGGAAAGTATGGAAATGCAAGAGGAGCTAGTTTGTACTTTCTTGGTCCAAGCGGAAGTTCGTTTCGTCCACTGAAGCTCTCGGAATCAACTTCTTTAACAAAATGGTATTTTTGGATTTTTGGTCAATTCTCAATTTGCAATGGTGATAATGAGCTTCCATCTTCTATTTATAGACTTTTTTTGGCCCTTTTTGTCATTTTTTTTACCCTTTTTGTCCTTTTTTTAGGGTTGAAAATCATTTAATGTAGTTCTTGATTTTCGCATTGGATGTTATGATACACTTTGATTTTTCTTTGGAAAAACCTTTTGAGATATGGGGCACTTTTAAGGTCTTTTGGTAAAAAAACATTTTTTCAACTTTGTGCATCTAATTTAGGATTCCACCTCCACTTGTTTCACCTCGTTGTCTTTTTCTCTTTGCCATAGGATTGATCCCATCGAATTGTGACATAGAATTGTCATCACTTCTCTAGAAGTGTCATAATTTTGTGGTAGAGCCTACCTTCACATGGATGCCCTAGGTAGATCTTGGTTGCATTTTGGTGTCCATGTCGTTGTTAATGACTATAGGCTTGGGAGTCCTTGTTAGTCTTGTCCTAATTATGATATTGAGCCTCATATGTCTGATATGTTATCACTCTTGACCTCACCCTTAGACTCCCATAAAACGGGTCTTGTTTTAAGCCCTTTTCAGGCCCTCTAAATATGAAAATATTGTCGAGCGATCTTGTTGCCTTCACGCTCGCCAAACTAAAATTTGAAGGCACATCTGTCCGGTGGTAGTTTACCCCTTTTTCAGTACGGATGGTCAACTTTATGAACAATGATATTCTCTAGGACCTTTGTTTCTCTAGAAGAGTATTCTTAGGTATAAGTTTATCCCTTTTTCGGGCCCGAGGGACTAAATTTATGAAAAAGGAACCTCCACAGAGTCCATAGTTAAGCTCTTATCAGACTCCCTAAAATTGAAAAGATAGTCAAGTGACCTTGTTCCTTCACACTCGTTAAAATGGTCCAGAAGAATGTCCTCTACGGAATCCACAGTTAAGCTCTTTTCAGACTCCTTAAAATTGAAAAGATCATCGATTGACCTTATTCTTTCACACTCGTTAATTGGTTCAGAAAAACATCTATTGGCATGAGTTTACCCCTTTTTTCGTCCTGTATATTAAGGAGGAAAAAGGTACACCTCAGGAGATTCGTCTCGCCGAGAGAGTTCTCCTCAGTAAATTTCACTTTTTTTGGGCTAAGGAGACTAAATCTAGAAAAAAACAGCGAGTCCATAGTTATGCTCTTTTTAGACTCCTTAAAATTGAAAAGAATGTCGAGTGATCTTGTCTTTGTCACATTCGTGAAAATGGTTTTGAATAGACATCTTTTCAGTTCTAGTTTACCCCTTTTTCAAACCGATTAAACTATCTTCGAAAAAGGTACCCCAATGCAGTCTTCTTTTGCGTTTTTTCAAACTCTCTAAAAATGAAAAACCATCGAGCTTACATTCTCTGGGCTCATTTAAAATTACATTGAAGGACGTTATCATTGTGTCTTATTAATCGCATTTGCATTCCTACATTTTTTTCCAAATTTCAGCTCCATGTTGCTCTCAACTGAACCTTTGAAGCATGCCTTATATGCAAACCTTGTAGCACTTTGCCTTTGCCTCTTAACACCTTGACCCATGGAGGAATTTTCTCTAGTGTCTTTTCCCTGCACATGTGTCCTTGCTCTGAGAATTAGTATGTTCCTTGCGCTTGGAACTAGTATGCTTGCGACACTCATTCCTCCTTTGTAACGTATCATTCTTTTATTCTTTTTCAAGCTCTCCAAAATATTGAAAAAGACAAAAAAATCGAATATATCCCAAAAAGAGAATGGGAAAAGTATTTTATTTTTATGGAAGCACAATGAGTCTCCCTTGAAAAAATCATATCCTTCCATTTGTTCGTCAATATTTTGGATTTAATATGACCTTAGGAGGTTGTTCTCGTAACGTAGAGATGTGTCCTCCTCCGTTTGGTTATCCTTCCAAACATATGTAGAGTTTGTGTTGCCTCCAACATCATGAACTTATGTCAATGTCATGTTGCCTGAGTCTAATCATCATTCGTGCTATTGTCTAAGGGAGGTTTTACCCAACTTGAGTAGGCCTCTCTGTAGTTTGTCTCTTTCCTTCATGCCCGACCATCCCGAAAGTCCAATCAAGTCTTTTTTCAAAATCATTGAAGTTCTCTTCCTTATCACCGAGATCCTCTAGTATGTTCCTCGATGAGTTGTCGAAGACCTTTGGGTAGTGAAGTCGTACACTCACATTACACTCCTACTTGAGTTTTGAAGATCTTGAATTTGTTGCTTGAGCTCTGAAGGTCTCATCTCCATCCATTAGACATCATTGGATTCTTGAAGATGGATATTATACATTTATATCTTTGATTTTGAGATGTAGATCCATTGTGTATTGCTCATGACTACACTTTTTATAGTTATATGACATGGATCTACAGTGTATTTGATTGGAAGCCATGATTTATTTCATCCCGAGCATGGGTATGCCTGCCTCGGTGAGACAATTGTTATTTTGTAGATGATACCTCCTGAACTCTATTCTCGGGCTCACTCGCTTCGTACGTTGGTGAAGATTTGTAATGTATTTTGGCCATCAGATTCTCTTCTAACCTCACACATTAGGGAGCTTCTATTATAACCCTAAATTTCACCATACATGCACACCTGGCATCAGGCCATATTACTTACTATTTTTTCCAAGCCAACATTGAACAACTCTTCTTAAAAATAGAATTTTTGAAGATGTACACACCTTGCACCACTATTTCTCACGTACATACGCTAGCTGCACCATGACAGCCCGCGTATACCCACAAAAATTTTAAAAATTAAAAAGTTGTAAGGGATTCGTTGAGATTACGTGCTATTGGGTAGTTTCCCAACTAATCCACTGCCTATAGCCTGTCACCCAACCAAATAACCATCCTTTTTTCATATAAAATGAGGTGTTGGGATCTCATTCCAAGGAGAAATATAGCTACAGTGAAACTCTGCCCATTTCACTTTCCTTGCTTGCCCCAAGAATTTGCAGCCACATTGTGAGTTTTGAGCCAAAATTCCCTATTCTTTCCTTTTTCCTCATTCATAAGCCTATGCCCATTTTCTACAGAGAAGTGTGAGAGAAGAAGGATACATGGAAGCAGTTGGAGCTTGGTGAAGAGGAGCCCAGGACTAGGTTCAAGGAGCAGTCATCGATCTCATTTTGTAAGTGACTTTGTGAGATTAATATAAAGAAGCACTTTTTCTGTCCCGCCATATGATGTGTTCAATCTTCATGTTTGATTTACATTTTGTTATTACATCTAACCCACTAATTCATATATAAGATGCATGCTCGTAGTTTCTTTTTTGTATTTTGGTGAATGCAGGTCAACCTTGGGAGGAGACTTGCAGTCGAGGAGCGACCAAACGCAAAAGGATCGACACCGGATGCGGATTTTAAGGTAAGACTACCGGATCCTTATACTTTGTATTTTATGCATGAATGTGGGGTATTGTTGGGATAGTTTTTAAAAGTATGAGACTTTAGATGTTTATCTCTACCTACACGATTGAACCCTAATGCAGTCCATAGGGGGGTTTTCCCACTATAGAAATATATCACACTCTTGACCTCTCTCTATCCCACTCTCTCTATATATATCTCTCTCTCTACCCCCCTCTCTATCTTCCTCTCTCTCCCTCTCACACTCACACATTCTCTAATATATCAATTGTGAGTATTAATTTAACTTACTTCATTTGTATGAATAATATTTGCAAAAGATTATCATCAAAGAAAACATAATGCAAATCTTTCGTCGAAATTAAACCATGACCTAGAGTACCTACACCTAGACCATGACATACACACAAAGGGAGAGAGCCAACAAGAGTTGTATTTTTCAGTTTTAACAACATTGTTAGCATGTTCCTAGGTCTTCTCTCCCACCTATAATATTTATATGGGATTCATTCCAATATCCATGACCTACACTATGACCTAGACCTACACCTAGACCATGACTTAGATGTTGAGAATATTATTTCTCTGTCTCTCATTCAGTCTCTCCCCCTACTCCTAT
>SNQJ01S0000451.1:352147-374049 GCA_010110895.2 Picea sitchensis
TCTCTCTCTCTACCAAGTATTATGCCTCTCTCCCCCTCTCTGCCTCCACAACAACCCTATAGATAAGTACAAATTATAAACCATATAGATAAGTTCAAATTACAAATATAGAAAATAATAATAAGCTTACTTTGTAATTTAAAATACAGAAAATAATTATAAACTTACTTTGTAATTTCAAATATATAATATTAATAATAAAAATTCATAAATATTGAGCCATGCTTTTTCTTAGGAATTTCAAAGTGTTAAATATGACAATATAAAACTTTTGAAAAAAACAAAAATCAAAATTCATTAATGATTACAAATAGTAATTTTTTCCACAGTACAACCTACTAATTATAAATCTAATGACCCTTATGTTCAGTGGTTTGTTAATTCTATGCAAACTAAGTTTGAGATGTCCATGATAGGAGAAATGTCATATTTTCTTGGTTTTCAAATCAATCAGAGTTCTACGGGATTATTTATCTATCAAGAAAAGTATTTGAAAGAGATGTTGAAGAAGTTTCAGATGGAAGATTCCTCTCCTATTAGTACACCTATGGTGGTTGGTTGCAAGCTCAATAAAGATGATATTTCACCTGATGTTGATCAAAGAACATGTCAATCAATGATAGGTAGTCTTTTGTACATCACAACATCTTGTCCTAATATAATGAAAGTTGTTCGAATGGTAGCTCGTTATCAGTCAGCTCCTAAACAAATTCATTTAGCAGCTGTCAAAAGGATATTCAAATATTTGAAGGGTACAATGACTTATGGTCTTTGGTATCCTAGAAATCATAATTTTCAATTAACTTCATATTTAGATGTTGATTGGACAAATTGTTTGGATGAGAGAAAGAGCACCAGTGGATGTGCATTCTTCTTAGGTGATTCATTAGTAGCATGGATTAGTAAGAATAATGGATCTATTTATTTATCAAATACAGAGGCAGAGCACATTGCTGCTGCTACTTGTTGCACTTAGATTTTATGGATGATACAAACTCTTGCAAATTTGAAGGTAAATTATACTGATCCAATTCCACTTCACTGTGATAAAACCAGTTCCATTAGTGTCTCAAAGATTCATGTTCTTCATTCAAAGACTGAGCACATACCAATAAAGTATCATTTTCTCAAAGAGCAGGTTACAAATAGAGTTGTTCAATTGAATTACATTCCTTCCACAGAACAAATAGATGATATCTTTACTAAACCATTAGCCAAGACACCATTTTAATATCTTCGTCAAAAGTTGGGGGTCATATCTTATTTCATCTAATGTGTTCACCTTGTCAAGAAGAGTACTTATTGGATATTTGTTGTATTTTTAGTGAATCTAGTTCTGGTCTTTCCATTCATATTTGACAAGGGGAGTGTGTTTCCTTTGTCATCAATGTCAAAGGGGGAGAAGAAAAGACACTTTTACAGAATTGTCGAATTTCCAGAATGCAGAAAGTTTCCATCAATGTCAAAGGGGGAGATTGTTGGTGAGTTATTTGTTTGGTGTGTTGTCTATGTTGTCATTGATGTCAACTGACTGAGAATGATGAGAGTGGGAAGGGGCCCGAAACATGAAGATGTGAAGTCCCAATTCGCGAAGGAGAGATACCCGAAGTTGTGTAGTCCCAATTTGCGAAGGAGAGATCTGGACCATTGGATCAAGGAATGTCATGGGTCGTCGGATCACTGAGGGTCATAGACTATTCATATAGCATGACAAAGTTCAGAGTTTGGGAGTTTGGACATCGGAGAAAGGAAGAGAGCTAACTTGCGAGTTCGCGAATCGCAAAGTCTCGTAGTGCTTGGCTCGAAGTCACCGCCAAGGTCACATCAGCAGTAAATAAGGGAAGGAGATAACATTTCTAAGCTCTACCTCAGAGATTGGGATTTGGGAGAATCGAGGTGACTCGCAGCAAAAATTTCAAAGTGCGAAGTCATGTAGAAAATTTTTGGTTGGCGTGTGGTCACAGTCAGTGGTTATGTGGAGAGGAACGTTGCGCCCAATGCTTGTTCACGTGGGTAAAGTTTGCGAGGACTTGTGGATCAAAAACCCTCTGTGTCTATAATCCAATGGTGTTGATTAAATCAAAAATCTAATCGAAGGATTACAGTTTCACTTTTTGATTGCTTGACCAATTACGATTCAGTTATACTAACTGAATCATTGTTCTTGGGCGTTTTTTGAGATTTGGAGTGTAATGGATTAGGTGAGCATGTGTAAAAGGAAAAATGTGTGTGACAAAGTGGTGTTGGTGTTTTTTCTCTGTAAAATCAGTTGAACCATATGCAATGAAAATCACAGTATGAATAGAGTGAGAACAAATTCAGAGATGAAGAACAGAAGCGGGATGGAGCAAAAATGGTGAAAAGAGAAGAATGTACAAGAACCTAAGAGCATGAGAAGAATAGTAAAAGAGCATATGGAAAGAGACAACAAGAGAAACTAAGTATGAACAGACCGAATCAGAGCGGTACTTCAAAACATAAAAGAGACAACAAGTGGAACCAAACATGAACAAACAGAAGCAGAACAGAATTGCGGAAAAGAGAAGAAATGGTAAGCATTGACATATCTGTATTGTTGTAAGGTATTATTCAAGAAAAGATATATAAACAGAGTGGTAGGGTGGTGCTAGGGAGGACTTTGGTCCTCTGTTATTCAAGTTGGTGATTGAATACTGGGAGTTGTAGCTTCCATCTAGTTGTGGCTAGAAAACAGGGTGGCAGGGTGGTGCTAGGGAAAACGAGGAGTTTTCTATGTGCAAGTTGGGGTTTGTATAAGTGGAAGTAGGTTCTCTCATCCAATTGGTGTTGGATATCATAAGGAGAAAATATTCTTCTTTCTAGTGGGTGCTAGAGAAACTTGAGGGTTGGTGCTCTCTACAAGTTGCATCTTGTTAAAGAATATATTTTGAGTTGGTGCTCAAAGATAGATGTTGTACAGAACATAAAATACTGCATATCATTCCAAGAAGAAGAGGCTTTCTCCCTTTATGGGTTTCCTCATGAATATCTTTTTTTGTGTATAACATATGTGTGATTGATGTTTATAATTTATGTTGTTCATGTCTTGCATAATCTTGATGATCACTTGGAGAATATTAATAATATTTTAATAGGCATAATATTGTTTAAGCCCGGTAACAACTGATTCACCCCCCCCCCCACTCTTAGTTAGTAATTTCAACATGTTAGCCTTCACAGAACTATTGTTTGAACTTCCCTGAAGATACCATGGTTGGTGACTGATTTTCTAATGATATGTTGTTTCTCATTGGTTCTTCTAATCCATAGTATGGATATGTCTTGATATATCCTCAAACCCAGTAGTTTAACCCTTAGTTATATAGAGATAAATTTCATGTATACACCATTAAGATAAGGAATACCTCAATATTGATGACACTCTTTATCTATGTGGAGTATATTTGATATTGAATCGATGTATTTTTCATGAAGAAGTTAAGTTTGTTTTAAATGATTTCCATGCTAGAGCATGTGGAATCCATCTTTCTAGTCTTACCACAACTCAAAAGATATTGCATGCAAGAAACTTTTGGCCTACAATCTTCAAAAATTGTATGAATGTGATTAAGAAGTGTCACCCTTTTAAAGTGTTTACTTGGAAAATGTCTGCACATCCTTCTCCACTAATCCCTATGGTTGGCATTGTAACCTTTGAAAAATGGGGGATTTATTTCATTTCTTTTAATCCTTCCTCAACTAATGGCCATGGTTACATCATTGTTCCCATTAAATACTTCACTAAGTGGGTCGAGGCTTTAAATTATGGCACCACAATGAATTTGTTTATATTAAATCACATCATCGCTAGGTTTGGGGTTATTAAAGCCGTTGTTACAAATCACAGTCGCATCATCACTGGTGGAAGGAAGGATCTTATGTAATGTGGGGGCCTATGTATCTGGGTATTTCTTTCTAATACAGTTTAGAAATAAATAAATAAAATTAATTGGGCACTACAAGTTTGAAAGAGTTTTCAAGTCCCATGTGTTTGGGGACCTCACAATTGTATCATGTGATCCCAATCTCAATGATTATGTCCTACATAATGAGGACCGATTATTCGAGTGCATCTATCTAACAACCACTCATGGAGTATTGGGTGAGATGTCTATGCCTATGGCTATGGGAGATGCTAAAAAACAATTGTGAATCCTAGCACTAGGCCTAGTTAGTGCTTCCAAAACCAATCCCACCTTCCTCAATAACATAGAAATGAATGCACTTCTCCTCACTATTAAATGGAAGCAAAAGAAGACTGTAATATTCTTCAAAGAGGACAAAAAAGTATTATAAACAAAGAATTATTCAATTTATAATATTTTATTCTAGGTTCTTACTTGAAATTTCTAATATGAATTTAGATTGCAACTAAATTAGTGAATATCAACAAAGAGAAAGAGATTGTTTCTACTCACTATGGTTTTGTGTTTAGCTTGTCATATTTGGTCATGTACTTAATCAATGACTAGATCGACTAAAGAAATTTCTTTTCCTGCTCATAGGTATGATCCTCTTAGGTATGCTTCTCCTATAGGAATAAGCATCTTTGAGAGACTGTGTAATATTTGTAATGGAATCTGCTACTAGCATGCAATAAATTATATAATCGACTTAAAAATATATTCAACTTTGTTACATGTTGTGTGGTTATTCCCTCCATTCCATTGTTTTTTCCTGGAGCACAAATGAAATCTACCATGGATACTTCTCCTCCACTGCCAACAGGCTCATATCCCCTCAATGTGTCTTTGTTTAGCAGCAAGGTATATTTGTTTAGAAGCAAGGTATCTTTGTTTAGGAACAACATCTCTAGAAAGGTAATGTAGTTCATCCTTATTTCCTTGCTCCCTCTCCCTTTTCCTTTCAAGGTAGTGAG
Source organism: Picea sitchensis (assembly GCA_010110895.2). NCBI lineage: Eukaryota > Viridiplantae > Streptophyta > Pinopsida > Pinales > Pinaceae > Picea > Picea sitchensis. Next base: position 357,045 of record SNQJ01S0000451.1, read on the forward strand.
GTAATGAAGAGAAGGTGAGGCAATGAAGAGAAGACTAGGGAATGATAGTGAGGGTTAGACTAGAGAATGATGCAAAGCATCGACTGCAGAGCATCAATTGTGAGGAGAAGACGAGGGAACCAACTGTAGAGCACTAATTGTTCTGGATATTGTGAAGTGTGACCCTCTGAACTGACCAATAAAAAATATTTATAAATTTGTTTTTAAAATCATTTTTTTCATTTTAACAAATATTTAAAAATAATAGCTCACCACCAAGGGTATTTAGTCTCATCACTCCCATATAAAAGAATAAAAATATAAATATGAAATAATTAAAATAACCTTTTTTAATTTAAAAAATAATAATAATAAACACAATTTTAGAAAACTTTGATTATGATTTGGTTGTGGTTACAAAATCGAGTGAACTAATACCCAGTCAAAGTAACTTTGACCATGAGAAGAAAAGAATAGTGCATTTTATACCATAAGTATTATGTTAATAGTCATAGTTCAACTACTCTTATCATACTTATAAAAATAATATTTGGTGATGAGTGGGACATCATTTTATATTTTCTCATTATGCTCATTCGAGAAAATACTCTCATTTTTTTTAAAATAAAAAAAAGTTGTATTTCCTGATTAATTCATTGTCACTATACAAAACTGATAAGTGTCACATGCTTTCCCCCTATTCCACCAAACTAATGCAAACCAAAACAGGTGGAAACTGTCTATACTTTCAACCAAAAATAGAAACCGCCAGTTGCTCCGCCATTTAGTTGGAAACCATAGCAAGTGGCAGCTAGTGGTGTTGACAGTTTTGTCTAGACATACAATCAAAAGATGATAATTCAAACTAAACAAAAAACTAAACAGAGAACCAGAGAAGGGAGACAAGAAAAAAACTCCATTTCCATGTAAGCAAGGCACAAAGGACTGAGAAAATTTAAACATTAAGAGGGTTGTGAGAACAGTGGAACCTTCCATCCTAAGAGCTGCTATGAGGAGTGTCGTCGCTAGGTATGAGTGAAAATGGTTGTGCACGGGTCGGGCATCTCTTTTTGACTGGTGCGTTCGAGAAGGCGTCGAACAACATGTCGATTTCGCTGCTAATGAGGGAATTCCGGTGGAGTTGCTCCATCATGTAGCCCCTCATCTAAAAAATGATCTCCACTTTCTCTAGACTGAAGAGGCTGGGTGGAATCTAGTCACAATCTGCAACTGGGTTGAGCAGTGGGGCCTCAACCGAGCAGTCCTTCATGGTGAGTTCCACTTGGACTATGCAAGTGGTGCCTTCCATGGCCGTCATTGGATCTATAGCTGCAATTTTGGTGTTGGTGTTGTCTTGGGAATCTGGGAATGTGTAGAGGAGGGACTTTGGTGGAACCTGAATAGGTTCCTCCTGGATTTCATCCTCCACGAAGGCCAATGGAGGTGTTGTCGGCTTTGTGATTAGTTTCATCTGGGCTATAGATAAATCCCTCTCCAAATTACATTGGTGTATCTGCCTTGTAGCATAACAGTACCAGGAGGGTCCCCACTTAGGTTTCCCTCTCTCTTTCTTGGAGTGGTAGAGCCTGGAGGCTAGAGAAGTCTGAGAATGAGGCCAGAGAAGTTTGAGAGGACCAAATCTAGATCCTCGAGCAGAGCAAAGAATAAAAATGGTGAATTCCATGGCCGAGCCGGATAATTATCAAAGGAGATGATAAGACTGCGCATCCTCCCCCTGTACCTATCGCCACCCCCCTATAATTAATCAGTGAGGGAGCCATTAATCCTACATGGGGGAGCTATCCTCCCTCCCTCTGTGAGAATTTATGGTTTTCCTCCATCCAAGAATGGCCTTTGGGGTGGCCTCCCTTGGGATTTTTATGGAGAGGTCTGCATGGGGAATGTGTGGCCTCCCCTGGGCTTCGTTTCACCCCATCTAGGGGAGGATACACTCTTCGAGCTAGATCAAGACATCTAGTCAGTAGCTTGGGAGGTGGAGAGATTCAAAAACCCAATTGGATCTATTCTTCTTTTGATTCCACTCCTTTGCTGGCCAAGAAATATGCAATTTTTTTGGCATCTGTTTTCACATGTGAGGGGATAAGTGTGAGACAAGGCTGAAGGGGAGACCTGAAGTCTTCCAACCATCCTAGTAATCTCCATCTTGGTGAAATTTCTTAGGGGTGTGAACCATGAATGATTTTGAATATAAGTTGAATAATTACCTCGGAATCCCCTTCCACTATGAGCTTAAATATGTTTTGACCAATTGCTAGATTAATCCCCTTGAGAAGGCTCCAGAGTTCTGCAACATTGTTTGTGTTGAATCCCAATTATCCTTCTACGATGTGTAAAATTATCCTCTCATTTTCTCATAGTACTACTCCAAAACCCATCGGCCCTGGATTTCCCTTTGAAGAACCATCAAAATTTAATTTGAGAAATCCAGGAGGGGGAGGGGACCAAGTGTTTGGACTACATGCAATTTTGACTTGGCGAATGGCATTCTGTCAAGGATCCTCGGTGAGATTTAGCTGCCAGGACTACAGGATGTGACTTTCCAAGGGATTTTGCTTTAAATCTTCCCGAGGGCGAATGGAATTCTGTCAAGGATCCTCGGTGAGATTTAGCTTCCAGGACTAGAGGATGTGACTTTCCAAGGGATTTCGCTTTAAATATTCCTGAGTCTATTTTCTTGGCTCTGATTTTTTCCTGGACCAGGTTGAGGATCCTTGTCCAAGTAGTGTGTGGGGGGTAGGAAGTGGAGTGGAAAACTATTTTGTTTCTTTTTTTCCAAACTTTCCAGACTAAGAAGTTGGGTAGAAGTTTCCATATGTGATCTAGGATTGGGTTTTGATAGGAGATTAAATCCCAATTCTCAATGGTGCTTACAATGTTGGCACAGTTCCTATTGGAGCGGTGCATTAGTTGCGTTGGCATATCCCAAATGGATTCACTGTGGTTGCATTGATTTAGGATATGCTCCATTGTCTCTTCCTATTGTCGACAAATGAGGTAGATTGAAGGGCCCACAAATCCTCATTTTCTTAGGTGTCCCAAGTGAGAATGTGGTTTTGAGAAATTAACGAAAGAAATAGTGAGACTTTCAACCAAAATTTTGGATTCCATATTTTTCCCCATATGTGTTTTTTTGGTTTTTGGTAGTTTTTCTAGAGATGGTAAGCCTCTTTGAATGAGAAGTTACTTATTTGAAGGTGGACCCATCTGAGGATATTCCGACCATCCCTGATGTATATTTTCTGTTGATTATCATAGTTCCTCTAGGCCTTCATGTATGTGCCCTCCTGGATGTTTAATTCATGGGGTTGAGTTTTCCATATGCGCCAGGGGTGTTGCGACGATTTTTCCTTCCAAAGATATTTTACATGTAGAGTGTCCCTTGATTGCATCTATTGATGGAGGGGTCTGAGATATTCTATGGAGAATAAGGGCAGTTTTTTCTACCAAGAGTCTTTCCAAAATAAGGAGTGTTCTCCATTTCATATCACCTAGAACGCATGTTTTTGTATGAGTGGTTTGTTGCTCCAAGTTGTGTTCTAGATGTTGTAACCATGAATCTGATCATTGAGTATGATAAGAAGTTCCTCTCTGATATTAGGTGCATATTTTTGTTTCCATATTCCTTCCCATAGTTCTGTGGGATGCTTAACTCGGTGCCACCATAGTTTTTCCCCTATTACTTGATTGATTTTTCCTGGATCCCTAAGACCCAAGCACCTAGTGATTTGGGCTAACAAAGTTTGTCCCAACCTATGAGTGCCCACTTCTTATTTGGTTGATGACCATGCCACATGAAGCTTCGTTGGAGGTTTCTGATGTCTCTAATGACATACTGGGGTGTTGCTAAGGGGGTGAAGAGGTAAGTCGACAGGGCCTGGAGCACGGATTTTAAAAGAACTAGGAGAGCGGAAAGGTTTAGTGATATGAAGGTCCAATTTCTTAGTTTATTAGAGATGGAAAGTGCTAGGATGTCCAAGGAGATATTTTGAGGGTTCCTCCTGTGAGGGGAACACCCAAATAATTGGATGGAAAGGAACTCTTAGGGATGCCCAGAAGTCTGGAGATATGGTTTTGGATTTCCACTAGGGTGTTGAAGAAGTAGAGATGTGAATTTTCAGGGTTGAGGGAGGTTCCCGATGCGTCTGTGAAGTCGGTGACGATGATTTTGAGCTTTTTTGCCTTATGGGCAGTGGGGGTGTTCAACAACAGTGTGTCATATACAAATTGACTATGTGAGGGAGTTGGCTGGAGGTTGTGGAGAGGTATACCCTTGAGGGATCCATCCTCTGCCGAGGCTTTGATGTAGTTCCCAGGGCCTTCCGCCATTATGACAAAAAGGAAAGGGGAGAGGGGATCCCATTGCAGAATGCATCAGGTGGGAGAAAAGGGTCGGGAGGGAACTCCATTGATAAGAATGGAGAAGAAGGTTGAGGAAGTGAGCTGCATAATCTAGGCTACCCAGTTGTTATCAAAGCCAAAAGGCTTCAAGGAGGTAGTGCATATATTTCCAACTTATTCTATCAAAATCTTTAGAAAGGTCAAGTTTGATGAGCATGCCTCGGGCTCACGTTGACTTAAGTTAGTGTATGACCTCATGTGCCAGGATGACATTGTCCATGATTTGACACCCCTCCACATAGCATGATTTCTCTTTGGATATGATGAAAGTAAATATCGGTTTGAGTCAAATGGAAATAACTTTCATGATGTTTTTGTAGATTACATTGCAGAGTGATATTGGTCATAATTTTTTGGGATGTGCTAACCTTTCTTCCTTTTGGATTAGAGTGAGGAAGGTGGCATTGAAGGTCGAAATAAATTTCCCAAAAGTTCAATATTCCTCAACTACTTGCCATACTTCTTCCCGGATCAACGACCAATAGTAGTGGAAGAAGTCTGTTGTAAAGCCATCCGGCCCCGGGGATTTTCCTAGGGGCATATCTTTAACTTCTTGATCCACTTGTTCCTATGTGATTGGCCTGGTCAGTGATTCATTTTGTTCTTTTGTGACCAGGGAGGGGATGTGCCTGGTGATCTTGCGAATAGAAGACATTCGATCCTTTATGGGTTCAGTGAGAAGATATTTATAGTAGTTTGTCAATTCCTCTTCTATGCTTGTGTGATCCAGGATGGGGTTTCCCTGGTTTTATTCTAGTTGAGTGAATATGTTGATGTATATCATGTGCACCATGGATATGTGGAAGAACTTGGTGTTCTTTTCCCCTTCCTTGAGCCATTGTACTCTGGATTTCTGCCTCTAGAGTATCTCCTCTTTCTTTTGTCTCTGTTCTAGTTATACCTGTAACTGGTCTTCCTCCGTTATCAAGGATACCATTCTTTCCCCTACAATAAGACCTGTTGCAGAGCTTCTAGGTGCTGCATGATTTCCTTCTTCTTCTGTAGTATATTTCCAAACACATTTTTATTCTAGTTCGTTAGCTGTACTTTGAAGTTTTTAATCTTTGTTGGAAATTATACATACATGTTCCATGGTCTATTTATGCCTGCTTCCACCAATATTTCGAGAGGCTTTGAAATTCCAGGTGGTTGAGCTAGAACTTATCGAATCTAAAGGGTTTAATCTTGGGTGTGGTTCCAGTGTCTAACCAGAGAGGAAGTGGCTAGTGATCTGAGCCATATTTTTGGAGGATGTTGTCTTCAAGGACAGGATCATCCAACAATAGTGATTCAGAGATGAGGAAATTATCTATTCTACTTGCAACGTGTTGGTGCCTCGATCTGTGGTTGGACCAAGTGAAGATACCATTTCTAGTTTCTATGTCTATAAAATTGAGTTGATTGATTAGAGTTCTGAACTTACCACTATCCTGATCCAACTGCTTGGTGCCTCCTGTATTTTCCTCCAGCGTAAGGATGATGTTGAAGTCGCCTCCTATCAATCAGTGTGCTTATCCCAGTAGCAACCTAATTGTAGCTATTATTCCCAAGAATAGTTCTTTTCCTTGAGCACTTTGTGGCCCATAAGCATTTGTAATCATCCTCTCTTTGTTAGAGCCTATGGCCCTAAAGTGAGCGGTGAGTCTTCCCACTATGGAGAAGGGTTGGTATATGATAATTGTAGCAGGGTTCCATAATATTTCTAGGCCCCTTGTGACCCCATTTGAGTCTATATGAATGGATTTGCAGGTCCTCCAACAACGTTGGAATATGTCCTTCGCTTCATTCCTGTCACATTTTGTTTCCTGTAAGAGGAGAATGTCCAGATTCTCTGCACGAATGTTGTCTTGAAGGGTTCTTTGTTTGGACCTTCCATTAATCCCTCTAATATTCCAAGTGTTGATCTTCATCATGACGAGTTGGGGAGTGGATTGAGGTACCCTTCCATGAGTCTTTGGATCTGACCTAAATCGAGAATGTAGTTTCCTACTTCTTTAATGAGTTGGTGTGTGGATTTGCGGCCCCGATGCTTTCTTTCGTGAGAGGTAATTCTTAACTCAGAGGTTGATTCTAAGGATATCCATAATCTTGAGTTGGATCATATAGTAGAGTCAATGAAAACTTTATGAACTTTCATGAGTTGTTCTACTGGGATGGTTTGCAACTATTTTCTATTAAATTCCTCCTCCAGTTTCTCCAGATATATATCTATCAGATCTCATTCATCTAGTTGCATTAGGGTATCCCCCCATCCTTTGTCTTGTACATATTATGTTGGGTTGTTGGGCCCATTTCTTGATGTTGTTCTTTGGCTGATTATGTTTGGTTCTTGGATTTTCCTTTGTCCTTATCCTGGTTGTCATTCTTGTGTGTATTTTCTACATCCTTTTCCTTTGGGAGTCGGTTGAGGATGTCAAAGGAATTTTTGGTGGGGATTTTCTGAGTGCTTTCTTGATTTTGTTTTCTAGGGGGTTGCTTTTTCCTACCTGTAACTGTGGTATAGCCATCCTTTTTCTTCCCTTCCCCTGCTTTTGGGTTTTGAGCATTCAAGGGATAGTCACGAAAGAGGTGATCGTGCACATGACATTTTCTGCAATGGAAGGGGATGTACTCATAGTCCATGGTTTGATTCTAGTCTTCATCCTAGTATTTTAGGGTTACTGAAACTGGTAGAGCCTTCGATATATCCATGTAAACATAGATTCATGCATAGGAAGTGTATTTCCTCTGTTTTGTTTCCTTGGAGGATTTCACATATCTTCCCACTGTGTTCCCTATTCCCATGAGGATTTCCTCTAGCCAAAATTCCTTCGGTAGAGAATATAGTTTGATCTAGACTGGTGCCATGGTGAGGTACTCTTTCTTTGGGCTAAAATGATCCATCCAGAACCTGAGGAATAGCCCTGCAGAGTTGTAGAAGTATGGTCCATTTTCAAAAATCATGTCCTTGTCTTCTAAACTATAGAGGATGATCGTAAAAAACCCCTTGGAGATGAATTTCACTTTATAGTCTCCCTTGGGGTTCCACCAGTCTTTGATCCATCACTTGAGGTCCATTTTTTTATGGCCATGGGCCCAAAAACTTGCTTATTAGAGCATGCTCTCTCATGAACTGGGTGTGTTCCCCAACCTTGGTTGAGATAATGGTGTACCTATGCAATTTGTCCAATTAGGGAATGCATTTTCTTGGTTCCAATTCCATTTCTTTGTTGAAGCTTTGTTACTTGACAAAGAGTTGTTCCCACAAGTGGGGCGGTGGTTCAAAGGTAGGTCGATTAGCTCTCATTCCTTCCTAGTCATTCGTAAACAAGTTCTTGTAAGAGGGGGGTTGACCAGTAACATCAGCATGGTGCAGCACGATGAACTTAAGTGTGGCAGCTCCATCTATAAAAGGAGGTCGACACATACAAAGCTAGGGTTTTTGGGTCATATCGTCTCCCCAAAATCATCTCCATTTTTCGATTGAGAAAATACTCTCATTATCATACTCTCATTATGTATGTTTTCTCATTATGTTTCCAAATGCTAGTTTATATTTTTCTCATTATGTTCATTCGATATTGAATTTGTCTCCAAAAAAAACATATGCAATCTTGGGAAATTAGACTCTACTTATACATATTTTTGGAAAATACAAAAAATTATAGTAAAATCTTCAAAGTAAATTATAAGTTCTTTTAATGAAGTTGATGTAGTTTTTAACATGCATTAACATGTTAGTCCTCTAGATAATTTAACAAACATTTCAAGCTTTGACTCGTTTGAAAGATAATGTGTAATGAATAATATTTTTTAACAATTTAACCATGTTAAGAAGTCATCTAAATATTATGGATTTTTTTTTTTAGTGATGTGTGATCTTATGAAATGAGAGCAATGGACACTCATATAAAAAATTAGAATGTAAGAAGAGAGATTGTTGTAAATGTATATTATAATGAATTTAGTTAAACAATTAATTATTATTAAATAGATTTTTATTAACATCATTGTAATTTAATAAAATCATATTATTCAATTACAATCATCCATTTATATTACTAATATATCATTTATATTAGTAATATATTTATTATTACTTATGGATTACAATTATAGTTGAGAGAAGAAGAGAAGGATTACAAGTATGCTTTGGTTCATAAACCAATTATAGTTGAGAGAAGAAGAGAAGGATTACAATTATGCTTTGGTTCATAAACCCTTAGGTTCATTCTAAGTGGTATCAAACCGACATCTTACGTTTTTTTTTTTTATGACTGAACATAGTTTTGTTTGGTTTTTTTAATTGTCTCTAAGTCGGATCATCTAAAAAAACAACATGTTATTGGAATTGTTTGAATTAACTAATTGTCACTTCTTATAGAAGTGCTAACACCCTTGTAATAATGAAATGTTAGGTCATAATGATCTTTAATATTTATTCAAACAATGAACTTACACTAATACTAAGTTGAGTCATCTATATTGGGTTAAATAGAGTTGACTTAGTGTAAGTACTATTATCATTCATAATATTAATATATTATATTGAAGTGTGACCTGACATTAATTTATTTATTTTATTGTGTTTTATTATTAAATATATTATTTAATTTATTATATTTTTTTATGAAATATATTATATTTTAGAGTATATTCATTATTTAATTTATTATATATTTTTATTAAATATATTTTAGAGTATATTAATGTATGTGCTTTTGTTGTGTTTGTTTCTAGAGCATGTTCATGTGTGTATTTGTGTTGTGTGGAATCAGTGATAATAAATGATATTGGTGTCTTACACACCTAAACTATAATATGGTATGAACCTAATGAGATAATACACCATAATTATGACTTCATGATACATGCATAAAATGTGTAACTACTTAGTTGATTGTGGGTCTGGGAAATACAAGCATGGAGGAGAGAGAAACTTATGGTTGTGTCCAATTAACTCAATAAAATTTTAAATACATTTTTATTGGAGATATTACACACCCACCTAACATTTATTTTTCTAAGTTTATTAGTTTATGTTGAGGATGCCCCTGGTCAGATATATTCTCCACTAGATGATGACACAACCTCCTCTTCAATCATTACTTAGTTGTATGTTAGTTAGACTAGAGGAATCAAGTCTTTCATGGAAACCTCATTATTATCACCAAGTGTTGCATGCTCACCTTGGAAACATCACCGGGAGGGCGCACTCACCTTGGATAATCACCAAGAGGGTGCACTCACCTTGGGTTCATCACTAGGAGGGTGCACTTAACATGCACGAGGCTAGGAGGGCACACCACATGTGAATGCATGATATTGTCTCCACCCCACTTGTCTATACTAGTTAACTAATGACTACATGGTTGGTTAACTAGGACTAGGTGGAAGTTCACTCATGTTTCTCTCAGTGTGTGTCCACATCTCTCTAGATCACTCATATGGCACATTATTTCATCCATGTAGAGTATATCATGTGTATTTTTTATTCTCTCATTTGGTTAATGCAATTCTTTACTCTTTCTCTCCAATCCTTCTCTTCTTCTCTCAACTTTGCATGTTAGTGTTTCTTGTTGCTAGCTAGATTCTTTGTGTAGGTTTCACTACAGTTTCACATGGTACCAAAGCCCATAGGTGCTAAGGAGAAGGAACACAAAAAATCATTTTTAGGTACAGAAGATTGAAGCAACTAAAAAGAACTAAATTTCCACTGTCATCGTTTTCTATGTCATACAATTACTTTGATTGGAATCCAAAGATTCTACTTCTACTAATAGGAAAAGGATTATATCGAATAGACATGGAAATAGAAACTAAAACCACGTCTTCTATCGAGAAAACCAAATAGTTCAACCATAGGGATGAGGCCTTTAGTCTCCTTTGCATGTCCATCTCTCTCGAATTATTGTTTCATGTTTAATCTTCCACTACTCCAAATGAGGTTTGGAACACTATGGAAGGTATCTTTGGAAAATAGGATGAGATGTGTGGACACATTCTTCAGAATGAGTTAAACTCATTAGATCCAAGCAGTTTTGATAATATCCAAGAATTCTTCACGAAGTTCAAATCCTTACTACTTCAACTAAAAGGATGTGGAATCAATAAATCAAAGCAAGAAAAAAAGTTGATTCTTTCTATTATATCAAAGTTGGGCCTAGAATATGTCATCTTTGTCTCCACATTTCAAAGAGTAAGTATTTCATTGGGTGCGAATTGGAAAATTGCCACATTCGATGTATTCATTGAGTCCTTGGTGCACGAGAAAGACAAACTCGTCAAGATGGGAATAATCAAGAGATTCAAAGTGCATGAACTTGATGTGCATGAGAACAACAAATCCAAATCCAAATAGAAAGGAAAGGGAAAGAAGGATCCATATCCAAGAAAGGGAGGCAAATTCAAACCTTGCGATGAATATTCCAATGCTAAAGGAGGAAATGGAAAGAATGGAAAATCAAAGTATGGTTATTGCAATCATGGTTACCATTCTAAATTCTCTTGCATGAAGAAAATTGTTGAAATCATGTCACAAACACTCCAGTAGAACAATCTTGGGGACTGCAGTCCTCAAAATGGTAAGAAGAAGCTGAGAGAAAAAGCATAAAAAACACGAGGTAATGTGCATGCTTTGATTACAATTAATTCTTCTATAGATGCATGGGTCAATGATTTAGGAGCATCACACCACATGAAAGACAAAAAATAGGTCCTTTCATTTCTAAAAACATGCATGGGTACTCCCATTCTCATGGGAGATGACTCTCTAGTAGAAGTCTCTGGACAAGGGAAAGTGGAACTCATAAATGGAATTTTTGAGAATTTTCTTCATGTTCTGAAAATATTCGTAAATATACTCTCTATGTAACAAATCACACATATAGGAACAATAAAATGGGTGGAATTCACAGTAGATTCCATGACAATATTTGACATAGAAGAAAATACCAAAATTGTTGTAGGTGAGGTAGATCATAACTCTAGATTGTACACATTCTCTAAATTTGTTGCTAAATTAGATTCCACATTGCTACTAAATCATGCCAATGATTATAGTAATATTTGGCACGAAATATTTATCCACTTAAATTTCAGGTACATGAAACAACTCAATAAACCAGGGATGAGATGGTGGAAGGTTATCCAAACATAGAGTTTTTTGATGGAGTTTGACAAAGATATGTTATTGGCAAGCATCCAAAAGAGAAATTTGAGAAAGGGAAGGCATAAAGGGCATCCTCTTCATTGGATCTTGTTCATAGTGACCTCATGGTTCCTTTCCCTCATCCTTCCATATAGCACTAAAATAAATAGAGAGTCAATAATTATTTGCATGATAGGTTTTCAATGTCAGACATGGGTCCATTACACTTCTTCCTTCGTCTTGAAACTAGCTAATATGATTTAGGAATCAAGTTGTCTTTGGAAAAGTATGCCATAGATCTCATGGTCCAGTTCAACATGACTGATTGTAAAGTGACCACACATTTCTTATCAGGGGTCGATCTCAAGGCCAGTGGGGATACACCATTTGTGGATTGCACCAAGTACAAATAGCTAGTGGGGAGCCTCCTATACCTCACTCACTCCCGTATATATATCTCTCATGTAGTGGGAGTAGTTTACAGGTACAAGAAAGAGTTGCATGAGCTACAATGGAAAGCTTCCAAGTTCATCCTTCAATATGTAAAGGGCACTACCAATCATGGGATTGATTATGCATAAAGTTGTGCATTGGACCTCATTGGCTATATGTTTTCATATTGTTGGTGATAACATAGATCACAAGTCCATTTCAACGTATGTGCTTAGTTTGGGAACTAGTCCCATTTGTTGGTCGAGTAAAAAGAAAACAATGATTTATCTATCATTAGAAAAGGTCAAGTATAGAGGAGTGGTCAACATTAAAATTTAGGAACTTTAGATGTACAAATTCCTCACTGATCTTGGTATCCAATTCCATCATCTAACTATCATTTGGTGTGACAATTAGAGAACACTAAAGTTTTGCAGAGACCCAATCCAGTGGTAGAGAACAAAACACATCGAAATACAAACACATTTCTTTATAGAGTTGATTCATGAAAAGATCATATAATTTCAATACTATCCTTCCTCTGAATAGACTGTCTATATCTTCATGTAGCCTTTCATTGAAAATAAATTCCACCTTTTGCATGACCTCCTTGGAGTGAAGGATACAACTAGTTGCCTAATTGTTGTCTTTATTTTTTAGCATTGTATATGGAGGGGGTGGTTTTCCCATTTTAATTCTTTTCAATGTTCATTTTACTTATATGTGTTGTAAAATGGGTACCCAACATGGCTTCTTTATGGGACCCATTCATTGTGTCCTCTCCAATAGTATTTGGGTGGGGGGGGGTATTGGAGATATTACACACCCACCTGGTATTTGTTTTCTTAAGTTTATTATTCTATGTTGAGGATTCCCCTAGTCAGATATATTGTCCCCTAGATGATTATATTGTCCCCTATATGAGGGTGTCACCTCCTCTTCATTCATTACTTAGTTGTATTTCATTTCGATTAGTGGAGTCAAGTCATGCATGGTAACCTCAGTATTATCACAAAGTGTTGCAAATCACCTTGGAATCATCACCGGGAGGGTACACTCACCTTGGTATCATCACCAGGAGGTTGCACTTGACATGCATGAGGCTAGGAGGGAACACCACATGTGCATGCATGGGATTCTCTCCACCCCACTTGTCTAGACTAGTTAACCAATGATTGCATGACCAGTTAACTAGGACTAGGTGGTAGTTCACTCTTTTTTTTGTTAGTGTGTGTACGCATCTCTATAGATAAGAACTATGGCACATTAGTTTAGTATTTTAGAGTATATCATGTGTATTTTTCCATTCTCTCATTTGGTTAGTACAATTCTTTATTATTTCTCTCCAATCCCTCTCTTCTTCTTTCAAATTTGCAAGTTTGTGTTCATTGTTTCTAGGTAGATTCTTAGTGAATATTTCACTACAATTTCACAATTATATCATATGTTTTACTTGTTGGAAAAAATAACCCTCACACTAAACCTATTAGAAAAGAGAAGACATACTCAAAGAATAAAATAAATTACAAACACACTATACATAGATATTTTACCTTGGAAACACTTAACAGGGAAAACCAAAATTCCTCTAAGCATCTTACTCTCTTGCTGTATTATTCATTCTTTGAATAAATAGTTACATGAATAACCTTTTTCTACACCTAATACATAAATGAATAACTTAGTGAATAAGCCAGTGTTGGGGGGGAGAATATGAAGATGGCTACTATTGTTTCAGGAATACAATTTTGAGGTTGTGGTGAAATGTGGGAAGTCGAATGCAGGACCAGATCATTTATCGTGCATACTCTTAGGCGAAGATGCAGGGAATTTAGATGAAAACTTACCATATGCACAACTATTTGCAGTTAAAATGGTGAATGATTACTTCACGAACATCGTGCAATTTATAAGTATAGGAATGGCCCCATCGAACATGACAGTTGTGCAGAAGAAACAAATGGTAGTTAAAACAACAAACTATTAGCTCATTGCAGGAAATTTGTATAAGTTATGTGCACATGGAATATTGAGATTATGTGTGTTGGAACACAAAATGCCGACGATAATCACAGAAGCGCATGAAGGGATTGTAGGAGGACATTACACAGGTAAAGTAACTGCACATAAAATTTTGTGCGTGGGGATTTGGTGGCCCACACTTCATAAAGATGATAAATAATATTTTCATTCATGTAATGTATGTCAAAGGTTGAGAAATCCATCCAGGAGGGATGAAATGCCTTTAAATCCACAAGTTATATTGCAAGAATTTGATAAATGGACCATAGAATTTGTGGGACCAATCAACCCACAAGAAATAAGATCATGGGAAAGGTACATAATCACTGCGACAGAGTATATGAAAAGATGGGCAGAAGCAACACGAGTCATAGATTGCGCTGTGAAGACAATTGCATGATTTCTATTTGAGAATGTGGTCGCATGATTTGGATGCCCTCACATATTACTCAGTGATCAAGGGACACGCTTCTTGAATAAAAAAATTGCATCATTGATGAAGGAGTTTCAAATTCATCATCATAAGAGTAACCCATATCATCCTCAGGACAATGAGACAGTGGAAGATTTCAATAAAATCTTAGAGAATTCTTTGACAAAGATATGAAACGTAGGGAGAGATGATTGGGACTTAAGAGTTCCTGCAGTTTTATGGGCCTACAATAATACAAGAAAAAAGTTGGTAGGGTAGACACCTTTCAGGTTGGTCTATGGGAAATAAGAAGTGATGCCAATGGAGTTTATTCTACCTATCCCATGCATTGCAGCAATTATTGATCTTTCAGACTCACAGTTGGTACATCTTGAGGAAGATCAATTTGTCATAGGGTTCCATCAACAAGTTCAAAGAGAAAGAGNAAGTGGGAGACTTAGTATTACTTTATGACAGTAAGTTTATGCAGCATCTAGGGAAGTTTTGAATGCATTGGTTAGGACCCTATGTGATTTATCATGTGACATAGATAGGTTTTGCATTGCTATAAACCTTGAATGGAGAAGTACTTGGAGGAATGGTGAATGGGAGTTAGTTGAAACTCTATAGAGACAGTCGACCTCCTGCACAGTAAATATGGATTGAGCTAGAACACATGTACCATAGTAAATTTAAAAAAAACAAGAATAAGAAATTGTGAAGAAAGAATGATTATCACATTATCGAGATGAAATTGTTCCAATTAGGAAAACAATACACAGATGTAGAAAACCAAGGAGCAAAAAAAATAAGGAAGCAAGAACAGTTGTGCAACGTAGTACTGACAATAATGTTAAATCCATTAAATCAAAAATATGATAGCTAAAGTGTGGTATTGATAGGTCATAAAGACATTGTGTAATCATAAATGGTAAAATCCATCGGAAATCATGACAGATTGGTAGTACGAGCTAAAAATCCAACGATGGATTTGGTAATAATGTCGCATTTATTTAGCCATTCATCAAACACATTGGTGGATTGGAAAATTTAATTAAGTCATGAAGGGACATGAACAGTTGGAAAGGATGCACAAAAGAAGTTGAGGGTTTCCAAGTGTGGATTATCGTTACTACAAGCTACATGCAAGTGAGAGTGAATCAAGAATAGGAGAAAATCCACGGAGGATAAATAGAGCTAAGGAAGTTATCAAAGGTTGCAGTTTTTTTTACAGTAATGGCACCACTGAAAGCACCCATGCATGTACCAAATAATTCCTACAAAAAATAATCATTAGTAGAAACATAGGTACTATAGTTTGAAGAAACTCTGGGAGCATCCTCATCCTTGGAGTCAAGGTTCCCCCATGATTATATTCCACCAAGAAAAGACGATTCCCTACTATTAGCACTCTGTAATTTGCCCAAGGCTGTAAGGAAGTCATATAGGCAACATCAAAACCACTTCGAGTCTTGGATCTAGCCCTCCAAGACTCAGAGAGGGATATCTCTGTCTAATATAGATTTGTTTGAAGAGAATATTAGGCTAGCTATGAAGAACATGGGTTTGTTTATGGATTTTTTGGTAGGAGCAGGGGAAAAAGGAACCATGGTCAATGGAGTCACAAACTGAGATTTAATCAAAAAACAAATCCTACAGACATCTTTACAGGGAAAGGTAGGCAAATTACTGGATCTGGTAAAATTAAATGAGATGAAAGAGGAGGAAAAGAAATGATCAATTTAGCAACAGAGCAATGAAGAATTATGCCACTGAATATCAGAAGAAAACATTAATATTATCCACAGCCAGAAACAGAGTGTATCTTACAACAATTTCTGCTCATAAACTTCTGTCGAATAATAAGGAAAGAAAACATATGGAGACAGATAAAAAAATTTACTAGAGGTGCACTTCACCAATATACTTGACACAAGAATCCTGTAACTGTTGCGACTGTATTATCTGAATTGATAAAAAAACTACAGTTGGCTCTGTGAGCTGCTTTATAAAAACTTCATCCTGGTTCCCTGACTGATCAACCTTTTTACATTAAAAATAATCTCTATAAATAGGATAGGTCACCTCATCAAGTTGCGAGAGTCGGTTTAACCGCCTCGGCCAAAAATAGCCACCACTCCCACAAAATTTGGAACAGTCTGCCATGAAAGACGGATCGTTTTTCTGCGAAAAAGGGGTCTGAACAGAAGTTTTTTTCTCTTGAATGATGACACCTGGGAGAAAACTGAAGGAGGTTATTGTATATGGGCATGTTCTGGACAAAAAAATCCTTCGGTTTCACTAAATTCATCCCCAGCTGGTCGTAACAGCTCCTGCAATATCGGGACTGTAACAAAAAATTGAGCATCTGGAAAAATGGGCCTCGAAGATGGCTTCGATTCTCTGTAATCGTGGCACTTTCGAAAAAAAATGAGAGAGGTTTTTGTTCTTCAACCCGTGCTGAGAAAAAACCTCTCTCATATTTTTAAAATCCATCTTAATTTTCTCAAAATCTCCTCCGGAAAAAGACATAGTAAAATAGACAAAATGGCAATTTTTTGAGAAAAGTAGTTTTTTTATGGGAGGGCGGTATTCCGGACCCCCCTTGAGGT
>SNQJ01S0000451.1:374099-397476 GCA_010110895.2 Picea sitchensis
GGAATCATATCACGCCACGTGGAGGGGAGGTGGTTTTGAAAACTACTTCATTCTGAACCCCCCCCTCTCGTTAAATTCTGGATAGTGAGGGGGGGTCCGGAATTTTTATGGACCGTTGATTAATTTGTATGGGATAGTGGATGGGGGCACTGGTGTTAAATGTGAGATGGATTCTATGTAAGTGGAGTGTGACGTGAGATGTGGTAGGTGTGAGTGGGGTAGGGTAGACTTAGGTTAGTTTCATATTATGTTTTTTTGTTTTTTAATGTGTTGTTTTTTAATGTTTTTTACGTTTTATATGTTTTGTTTTTTTGTTTTAAGTTTTATATAATTTGTTTTATATTATGTAATGTTTTAATATATATTTATTATATTTTGTTTTTATTTTTAATTGTTTTATTTTTTATTTAAATGTTTTTTATATATATTTTTTATATTTTTTATTAATTAGTTTTATTTAATTTTTAATCAATTCTAATTACTAACCTAGTTATTAATACTAACTTAATTATTAATCATTAATTAATAAATTAATTAACAATCGATTTATTATTAATTAACCAACTAATTATTAACTAATCTAGCTTATTAAACTAACTACATTAAATTTTATTACTAGCATTATTGACTTAATGTTTTTATCCTAAGTCTCATTATTCATGGATGGGTGACGAGAAAAATAGTCAATCAATGGGGCCACGGGACAAAGGAGTGAGGGAACAACGTGTATGAAGGATACAATAGGGTGATGGGGGATTGAGTGAAAATGATGGAGGGAGGAAACGGGATCAACCGAGCCATACTTCGTCATCACGAGAGAAACGCCAAATCAACAGTCAAAGAATCAAGTGGCCTATAATTATAGGACCCCAACACCTACCATTGGTGACACCCGACATACTAGAAGGGGTCATCATCCATGAACATATGTTGGGGAAGGTTCCATAACTCAGATATTCAGACCATGACATTATATACATGGAGAATTTCCTCGAACTGGAACCCCATTGTTACCTGGAGTTGAAGGTATACCGAGAAACAAGCCAAAGCATACATGTTCCCTAGGTATGGGCCAGAGGATTGGAGTGAGCAGGCCTACTCAACCTACTCAACATCCCACACTTCGAACATAGAAACAAATTCAATGCATGTGTTAAGTTGCTCCTATATTGCATGCATGGAGGATATTTGTGGATCAATAGGCCAATTTCAATAAATACAGACTTGATCACAAGGATCATGATATTACCAACATAGGGGGAAGATCCCACCCTAATGTTTTTTAACAAAAATATAGATAGGGCCTTGTCAGAGGCTATGAAACATAGGTTCCACACAGTTAGAGGGGTGTGTGGCTTGGATGTGCAAATCATATGCGACCCAACTATCATATTTGCGGCATGGGAATTAACATGTAAACTTCTATGGAAATGTAGGAAGGACCAAGTGCTAAAAGGAGCGATAGTTGCGGCAAAAAAGTGTGTGGAAGGGACTTCAATGAGATGGGTTCCCTTATTGTTAAGTCGATTTCTTATTGACTACACCGAAGCACAAGATAGAGGTATGGAGTTCCATTATCCATGGCTTCTAATTTTTCTTTCATTCATAGCATGGGAAGATTCGAAGGATGTGTATTTCTTGGGCCTAAGGGGGAAGTCCGTGTTTAGTAGAAAAATACAAGAACTTATAGTATACAACAAATAAATGATGCCAAATAGACAACAATGTAGAGTTTTTTCTCTATGTATAAAGGATTCATCATTGCATTAAGGACACATCACACATAACACCACAACTAGTGGAAGCATATGCACCAGTTGCGCAGTTTTAAGCAGATTAGCATCAGATCTATGTCCAAGAAAAGGAGGACCCAAGAGAGGAGTGGGTGCATATGAAGTACAAGGTTATTGAAGAAGATATCTAGCTAATCATGCAAGATTGGGACCCAGATTAGAAGATACCTGCAGATGGAACTGAGATAGCGCAATTGAGTAATGAAGAGACATAATAACACAATGATATAGGGAATGATCAGGAACACGTTCAAGGAAATAGCGCAGAGGATTCACTGGAGACCACACCATCAACATAAAAAACAAAATAGATAGTGCCCAAGACAGGAAAGAAAATAAGGGACAAGGGGAAGGGTCTAGCAAGAGGTGCACACAAAAATATGAAAGCGCACAAGGAACCGACCATTTATACATCGACTGATGATGACATGGACCAAATTGGTTACCAAGTAAAGGATTCTATTCAGGAGGTATTTCAGTAGATGACACAACAAAAGGAAGAAATCAGTAAGAAGATGCAAGAGAAGCTAACTAAATTCCAACAACGACTGGAGATAGTAAGCCTAGCAACAAATAGAATATCCAGAAAAGGACAACCAACATGCATGCTGGGGGAAGTGGAATATACCACTTCACACTTCTCATAAATGGTTGAAGGGTTCTGAGTGATAAAAATATTTTCAGATGCAATCAGGTTCCCCACCCCCGAGTTGTAGGAACAAGTACAAAGAGTAAGTCACTTAGATTTAGTTGTTTCACAGACTCCCACAATCGTGTTACAGGGATTGAAAAAGGGTATTGTGTAGGAATTACAAATCCGTGCAGACTCCGCTTCTAGCGAGTTAATGAAATTTGTAGAGGAAAAGACAGAACTACATAAGGAATTCAAAATAACTCTCCAAGAAAAGAGTGTAGTGGAGAAAAACGTAGAAATCATACTGAAGGAGAAGAGTGAGGCCAAAGAAAAGGCCGAGAAAAAAATGAAGGAGAAGGACGAAGCCAAGCATATGGAATAGTGCATACAAACATTAAAAGAACCAATAATAGTTGAAGCCACAATGGAGGAACAAGTATTAAAGATTGTCGAAGTCATAAAAGGGTTCTACAACAAGATTGAAGACTTGGAATCATGGACAGTACCAGGGAGATGACCAAAAGAAAGGAAACAAGGGGAAAGGACAACACAGACATCAATTGAAAAAATTCAAAGCCTATAACATGAATGCACAAGAATGTGCAATGAGAGAACTCATATTTGGACCCATCTCACAATGAACCCAGAGATGAAGGAAATGGATGATAAAATAAGGCACATGCAAGAGAAGGTCCGCCAAGCAAATGAGAACATTAATACTTTACCACATGTGGAATGGATGGAAGCAATTCTAGCTAAAAAACAGTTGTATTCTTAAGTAGAATAGATGAAAGAAGAATAAAAGAGTATTTTTCATAAATTGGAACCCTTGCAGGACGTAGCACGCTGGGTGATAAGATACTTGACCACTGTACAGGTCACCATGAAGAAACCATAGCATGAGACTAAGGATAATCTCACATAGTGGTGCAGACCCCTTGACCCTCTATCAGTCCTCGGGTCAAGGTTCGCTACAAGATCATTCGATTTCCCCTTGAGTCGTAATGGCTCTTTTGATTCCTGGCTGGAATCTTCGTTTATCGATCCACAGGTCCTTCCAGCAACTCCCTTGTGCGAACAACACTAGGCGCGAACTCCACCTTCTCCGAGCAACCACAACACCACGACCAAGGCCTATTCCTAAAGGTTCTTGTCGCAACTCGCAATCTCGCTAGTCAAAACCCCTGACTCTTCCTTCCCAATCTCGCGATACCCAAGATCATGAAATGGATATAGCTCCCTTCTGTTCGCGCCCTCTGCGCGTGAACACTGGTTGGGATTAATTCTAGCACCTCTCACTACTCGCCCCTTCATGAGTTTCGACGTCAAGCTCTCTTTCTCTTACCTCACGAGTTACCGAGATGTGAGAAGTCAACGAAATACCGACTCCTTCCGCTAGTCAACGCGTGTCCTCCTGTCTATCACTCGGGCCCACCTTGTGGTTCTGTTATGTGTCTCTCATGCCTAGCTTCAGCACTTCGTGACTTTGCTCCTCCAAGAACTGCCTCCTTTGTATCCCGACACCCAAAGTGCCAAGGTCCCGAACTCCTCGATACTCCTTATCGCAACTCGCAACTTCGGGACTTTCAGGACAAACGTCTCGACTCTCCAACTACCGAAACCCGAAATTCAGATCCGTCGAAATGGTTGACGACGTCTTTTCCCCATACTTATATCACGTCTCACAATTTTTGGAATCCCGAAACAAATATCTCGAGCCCCTGTCCTCCAAAATGCCAAAATGGAAAATTCTGACTCATTATTAATGCTGGCCCCACCACGGAACTTCTCACCCTGTCAGGACTTTGCACTTCATGATTTCATGAATCTTGGTGCAAGGTTCTCGGTCCTTCAACTCGTGAATCACTGAAGTGAGAATTCACGAGTGATCCAATGACTCCTGTCACCTCGGATCCTACGGTCCAATCTTTCCTGAGCTTGCACTTCAAGAATACTTGTCGTAACTTCCCTGCTCCTCTGCAAGATCTGACGGCTCTCAGGACTTCGTGAATTCTCCACGGAGAATTTCGACCGTCCAATCCCTCCTTGTCAACTCCTACGAAATGAACAAGGTATTCCTTCCTGGAACTTGTCCGCCTGCAAAGTAACTTTATAGCGCCTCTCCTTGAACGCTTCAAGGTACTAACCCTCCTGAGCTTTCTCCACAACTCGATTCTTCAAGAAGACTCCTGCACGCACTCCTTGCAACAACCCTTCAATACTTCCAAGTGTTGAATTCTTCGACTCTACACACTCTCCTTGCGACATCAATCTTTCAACAATTCCCTCAGGTTGTAAGCTCTGAGACTTCACTCGCCCTGCACACACCTTGCACGACTCCTGTGCTTAACTTGCACTTCTGCGAGAATGAGAATAACATTATCTCTTCTTAGCTTTCAGAGATGAAACTCTGAACTCTTGTCAACTCACTCCTTGTGGAAAAATTCACTACACTCCTTGCAGGAAAAACTCTTGCTCAGACAGAGAAACAATTGAAACTCATTCCTTACTCTTCCTCTCTTCATATTTTAGGATTTCAACAAGAAATCGTACATACACAACATAAAAAACAAATGCATGACAGAAAGAGTAAAACAACACTAGGCATAACATTCAACATGCATACACAGAGAATATCACAACACCATAAGTCTGAATCAAAGCTTCATATATTAATTCAGGACTTTTGTACATAGGTGTTTTCAAATACAGTGCTCTGCTCCTTCTCTCTGTGCTCTATGCTCAAAAATTGATAATTGATAATTCTTCCAAATGATACAAGACGAGGGTGCCTATAGTTGGTCTTCCCTCCACTCCTAAAACTGTCTAATCTGCAATTGAAAGCTACCTACTTACATTTATTTTACATAAATTCATCTACCTACTTCAGACGAGAGCGGATCTCTCAAGGTCTGATTACAATCTGTAAGTATGTCTCCTCTTAATTATTTCATTTAATATCCGCACATTGATTTCAAAACACTTTTACAACGTGTCGAAATGCGTTGGCACTTGTCCCAACTATCTTCCACCTCCGCGTGCTTGCTACTTGCGATGCTCCTGCATCATACTCCCTCGCTTGAAAATTTTCATGGACTCATGTCCATGATCTCTTGCACAGTCTATCCATGCTTCTGGATTTCGGCTTCATTTTCCCAGCTGGCGTCTTCAACTGGATGTCCCTTCCACTTGACCAAGTATTCAAAATATTCCTTTCGCCTGGTCCTCTTACCAATTCTTTTGTCCAGTGTCCTTTCCATCTGTGGTTTCTCTACAACTAGCATCTCCTTGGCCCATTGAACCTCTGGATGTTCACTGTCTGCTTCTGCCTTTTCATCTTTGTAAGGGTACAAATATGAGATGTTGAATATCGAAGAAATTTTGATCCCCTCGGGTAATTAAATCTCATAAGCATTCGCCCCAAATTTCTTTATGATCTTGCATGGCCCAATTTTATTCATTTTCAATTTATTATATGTCCCCCTTGGGAACCTTTCCTTCCTCATGTGTGCAAGGATCAAATCACCAACTTCGAACTGAATTTCTCTCCTATGTTGGTCTGCTCTTCGCTTATACTCTTGGCTTGAGTTTTGCAATCGTTCCTTAACTTGGCTATGAAGCTCCTTCATCGCTTTTGCGAAATCCTCTGCACTAGCACTCCTAGTTGTGTTCTGTTCTGAATCCCTCAATTCAGAAACTCCTCTTGGTTGCATGCCATAAACTATTTGAAATGGAATCTGCCCTGTTCTTTTTTTGATTGAATCATTATATGCAAATTCCGCCTGTGGTAGAATATAATCCCACTGATTGTGATGTTCTGTCACCAAACTTCTCAGCAAGTCTCACAAACTTCTGTTCACAACTTCTGTTTGTCCATCCGTCTGAGGATGATAAGCTAAACTGAACGACAAGTTTGTTCCCAACTTTCTCCATAAGGTTCTCCAGAAGTGTCCCACAAACTTGGTGTCTCGATCCAAAACCATGCTCCTTGGTAAGCCATGAAGTCGAATGACTTCTTTGAAAAAAAGATTCGCAATGTGAGTTTCGTGACGGGTTTTCTGACATGGTATAAAATGTGCCATCTTAGAAAATCGGTCCACCACTACAAAGATCGAGTAGAACCCTCTTTGTGTTCTCGGCAGCCCCAATATGAAGTCTATGCTTACTGCATTTAACGACCTCTCAGGTATGGGTAACGGTTGATATAACCCTGCATTCTGCCTCTTTCCTCTTAAATGCTGACAAATTCTACATCTGTCCACGAATCTTTTGACGTCTATTCTCATTCCTGGCCAAAAATATGACTCATTTAACTTTGAGAATATCTTTTCATGACCGAAATGTCTCGTCAATCCTCCACTGTGTTTCTCCTTCAACAGATTCTCCCTCATGGAGCATTTGGAATACAAGGTTGATTACCCTTAAACAGTAATCCTTCCTGGATCATGTATTCTATCCATTGACTTATGTCCCTGAGAATTGGATTCTCAGCTGCTTCATACGCTTCTTTGAAGTCTGGATCATCCCTGTACATCTTCCTGAGATCATCAAAACCCAATGTTTTGACTTTGAACTCCTGCATAAGCAAACACTTCCTACTCAAAGAATCAACAACTTTGTTAGCAGTTCCAAAAATATGTTTAATTACAAAAGTAAAATTCTATATGTATTCAACCCATTTAACATGCCTTTGATTCAATTTATTTTGTTGAGTCAAAAATTGTAAAGCATGATTGTCACTATATAAAAAAAACTCCTTAGGAATCAAGTAGTGCCTCCACTTCTTCAGTGCCTGTATAACCGCATAAAACTCCTTGTTGTATGTGGAGTACTTCATTTTGTCTTCATTCAACTTCTCGCTGAAGTATGTTATTGGTCTGTTTTCTTGACTCAAGACTGTCCCTATTGTAAATCCACTTGCATCACATTTTACTTGAAATGTCTTTTTAAAATCAGGTAACACCAGAATTGGTTGTTCCGTGATTTTCTTCTTCAACAAATTGAAGCTTTTCTCAGCCTCTTCTGTCCATTGAAAAGATTTATGTCTTTTCTTCACTGTGTCCATCATCGGTGCACTAATTCCACTGAAATTCCTAATGAACTTCCTGTAGAAACTAGCCAATCCATGAAAACTTCGAACTTCAAAGATATTCTTTGGCGATGGGCAATTCTTAATCACTTCCACTTTATCTGGATCCATCCTTAACTTATCTGCAGAAATAACAAACCCCAAATAAATGAGCTATGTCTTCATGAATGAGGATTTATTCATATTTATCAGCATCTTCTCTTGCTGTAGCCTTCGCATCACTGTAGCCAAATGTTTTAGATGCTCTTCCTCTATTTTACTGAAAATCAGTATGTCGTCAAGATACACAATGAAAAATTTTCTGATGAAATCCTTCAGGACTTCATTCATCAATCTCATAAAAGTACTTGGTACGTTTGTTAGGCCAAACGACATAACAAGCCATTCATACAACCCTTCATTGGTCTTGAATGCTGTCTTCCATTCATCGCCTTCTCTCATATGAATCTGATGATATCCACTTTTCAAATCAATCTTCGAAAAAAAATTCGCTCCACTCAAGCAATCCATCAAATCATCCATTCTTGGCAATGGGAATCTATATCTGATGGTAGTTTTGTTAATTTACCTTGATTCTGTACACATCCTCCAGCCTCCATCTTTCTTTGGACTGAGCACTGTCGGAACAACACATGGACTCAATCTTTCTCTAATCAACCCTTTTTCCATTAAATCTTGGACCTGTCTTTTGACCTCTTCATTCTCCTGTGGCATCAATTTGTACACTGCTTTGTTTGGTAAACTAGCTCCAGGTATAAGATCAATGTGATGACTTATACTTCTAATAGGTGGCAACGAATGAGGTAGTTTGTCCACTACTATATCAGCAAATTCCTTTAGTAGCTGTTGGATTTCCTCTGGTAGATCATCCACTCTTGTGCTAGTCAAAACAGTTCTAGGTTTCCTGACCATGATGAATTGTGGATCTTCCTTCTTCTTAACCTCCTTAAGAAGTTCCTTCCCACTCATGAGAAGTACAGTGTTTCTTTCTTCAGGTTTCACCTATTTTTCCTTAATCAGCAACAACATGTGAGTTATCCCATTACTCTCTAGGGTGTATGTGTTCTTTCTCCCATCATGAACCACATTCCTGTCATATTGCCACAGTCTACACATTAATAGATGACAAACATCCATGGGAATGACATTACACAATATCTTATCGTTATATCCTCCTATCTTAAATTCAACTAAACATTGTCTAGTGGCATTTACCTGATGTCCTTTTTGTAGCCATGAAACTTTGTATGGACTTGGATGCTCAATAGTCTCCAGCTCCAGATTTTCTACCATCTCTGTAGAAACGAGATTGTCTGTGCTACCACTATCCACGATGACTTTGCATACCCTGTCCTTGGTCTTGCAAGCGGTCCGAAAATGACTTTTCCTTTGCACTGGATTCTTTGCCTCCTCTTATGGCGTTAAGATAACTTTCCTCATCACCAATGATCTTCCTCCTTCAACATCCTCTGCCTCAACATTATGCCTTTGCGTTTCGGCAATGTGAGTCTCACCACCTTCTTTCTTCTTATCTGGGCATTCATAAGATTTGTGTCCAATCTTTCCGCATGTGAATAATTTTATTACTCCACCTCTACCCCTTCCTCTTCTTCTAACGGGAGGAAAAGTGTTGTTATCAACATACTGTCCTCTTTGTTCAGTATACTACCCTCTCTGTGAGCATCCACCTCTCTTAGTTTGAGGTTGAGGTTTCTTCCATTCCTCCTTAGGCTTCTGATTCCTATGTTGGACAACTGTCTTGCCTTTGGGTTGACTTCTGCCTCAACCTCTCTGACTTTTCTTTCGGCTCAGCTTTTCTTCAGCCTTTAGAGCCATCTGATAAGCATCTTCCATCGTCCGAATGGTCATCATGATCATCTCATCCTGAATATCATATCTCAGGCCATTCATATACCTGGAAACCTTCTCATCATCACTTTCGCGATGACCTGCCCTGATGTTCAGCCTGTAAAATTCTTCAGTGTATTCCTTCACTAACATCAGCCTCTATCTCAAATTCTGCATTCTCTGAAACATAGTGATTTGGTAATCCCTGGGTACGAATTTCGCCTTCATCTTCGCGACCATTCTATCCCAAATCTTGATCTTCTACTTTCCTTTGCAGCGTCTATCAGCTTGTAGTTCATCCCACCACAATGTTGCATGCCCTTTCAATCTTGTGACAGCATGTTTGACCTTCTTGTCTTCCTCGACATATTTATAGTCAAAATACGTGTCCAGATCTCTAATCCAATCTAGAATCTCTTCAACATCCAGGTTTCCCTCATATACTGGAATGTCCATTTTTGCCCTGGCACTCATTCTTGCAACCGCCCTAATCAGACATTCATTTGATGCATCCTCTGCTGCAACTTCTTCTCCTTCATGTCCACCTTCATCTTCACTTTCAGATTCACTGACATCTCCAACACCGTTTGTGCATCTCTGTTTTATTTCTACGTCCACGATTCTAGTGCATATGTTATGCATCTCTCTTTCCATGGCTGGATTTGGCACCTGCCTACCCCTTTCTTCTGGCATTTCCCTCTCCCCTGGAGGATCGGGTGTTTTCCTGTCTCTTCTTCTCGATGGCATGGTGAATCTTCCTTTTCCCTACTACAAAAAGCAAAGAAATCCTTCTAGGCTCTAATACCACTATTCGTGCAGACCCCTCAACCCTCTATCAGCCCTCAGGTCAAGGTCCGCTACAGGATCGTTTGATTTCCCCTTGAGCTGAAATGGCTCTTTCGATTCCCGTCTGGAATCTTCATTTATCGATCCACAGGTCCTTCCAGCAACTACCCTGTGTGAACAACACTAGGCGCGAGCTCCACCTTCTCCGAGTGACCACAATGTTATGACCAAGTCCTATTCCTAAAGGTGCTTGTCGCAACTCGCAATCTCACGAGTTCGTGAGCCAAAACCCCTGACTCTTCCTTCCCAATCTTGCGATACCCGAGATCGCGAAATGGGTATAGCTCCTTTCTATCAGTGCCCTTTACGCGTGACCACCGGCTGGGCTTAACGCTAACGCCTCTCGCTACTCGCCCCTTCATGAGTTTCGACGTCGAGCTCTCGTTCTCTTACCTCATGAGTTACCAAGACGTGGGAAGTCAACAAAATACCTTCTCCTTCCGCTAGTCGATGCATGTCCACCTGTCTATCACTCGGGCCCACCTTATGGTTCTGTCACGTGTCTCTCTTGCCTAGCTTCGACACTTCACGACTTTGCTCCTCCAAGCGTTGCCTCCTTTGTATCCCGACACCCGAAGTGTCGAGGTCCCGAACTCCTCGATACTCCTTATCGCAACTCGCGACTTCGGGACTTTCAGGACAAAAGTCTCGACTCTCCAACTGTCGAAACCCGAAATGTCGATCCGCTGAAATGGTTGACGACATCCTTTCCATGTACTTATATCACGTCTTGCAATTTTGGGAATCCCGGAACAGATATCTCGAGCCCCTGTCCTCTGAAATGTCGAAATGGTGAATTCTGACTTGTTATTAATGCTGGCCACACCACAGAACTTCTCGCCCTGTCAGGACTTCGCACTTCATGATTTCGCGGATCTTGGTGCAAGGTTCTCAGTCCTTCAACTCGTGAATCACAAGTGAGAATTCACAAGTGATCCAATGACTCATGTCACCTCATATCCTATGGTCCAATCTCTCCTGAGCTTGCACTTCAAGAATACTTTCCGTAACTTCCCTACTCCTCTGCAAGATCTGATGGCTCTCGAGACTTCACGAATTCTCCTCGTAGAATTTTGACCGTCCAATACCTCCTTGTCAACTCCTGCGAAATGAACAAGGTATTCCTTCCTGGAACTTGTCCGCCTGCAAAGTAACTTTACAACGCCTCTCCTTGAACACTTCAAGGTACTAACCCTCCTCAGCTTTCTCCGCAACTCGATTCTTCAAGAAGACTCTTGCATGCACTCCTTGTGGCAACCCTTCAATACTTCCAAGTGTTGAATTCTTCGACTCTAAGAACTCTCCTTGCAACAACAGTCTTTCAACAATTCCCTCAGGTTGTAATCTCTGAGACTTCACTCGGCCTGCACACACCTTGCACGGCTCCTGTGCTCAACTTGCACTTCTGCGAGAATGAGAATAACGTTATCTCTTCTGAGCTTTCAGAGATGAAACTATGAACTCTTGTCAACGCACTCCTTGTGGAAAAATTCACTGCACTCCTTGCAGGAAAAACTCTTGCTCAGACAGAGAAACAATTGAAACTCATTCCTTACTCTTCCTATCTTCAGATTTCAGGATTTCAACAAGAAATCGTACATACACAACATAAAAAGAAAATTCATGACAGAAAGAGTAAAACAACACTAGGCATAACATTCAACATGCATACACAGAGAATATCACAATACCATAAGTCTGAATCAAAGCTTCATATATTAATTCAGGACTTTTGTACATAGGTGTTTTCAAATACAGTGCTCCGCTCCTTCTCCTCTCTGTTCTCTATGCTCAAAAAATTGATAATTGATAATTCTTCCAAATGATACAAGATGAGGGTGCCTATAGTCGGTCTTCCCTCCACTCCTAAAACTGTCTAATATGCAATTTAAAGCTACCTACTTACATTTATTTTACATAAATTCATCTACCTACTTCAGACGAGAGAGGATCTCTCAAGGTCTGATTACAATATGTAAGTATGTCTCCTCTTAATTATTTCATTTAATATCCGCACATTGATTTCAAAACACTTTTACAACGTGCCGAAATGCGCTGGTGCTTGTCCCAACTATCTTCCACCTTCGCGTTCTTGCTACTTGCGATGCTCCTGTATCATACTCCCTCGCTTGAAAATTTTCATGGACTCTTGTCCATGAGCTCTTGCACAGTCTGTCCATGCTTCTGGATTTCGGCTTCATTTTCCCAGCTGGCGTCTTCAACTGGATGTCCCTTCCACTTGACCAAGTATTCAAAATATTCCTTTCACCTGGTCCTCTTACTAATTCTTTTGTCTAGTATCCTTTCCATCTGTGGTTTCTCTGCAACTAGCATCTTCTTGGCCCATTGAACCTTTGGTTGTTCACTATCTTCTTCTGCCTCTTCAGCTTTGTAAAGGTACAAATCTGAGATGTTGAATATCGGAGAAATTTCGATCCCCTCAGGTAATTCAATCTCATAAGCATTCGCCCCAAATTTCTTTATGATCTTACATGGCCAAATTTTCTTCATTTTCAATTTATTATATGTCCCCCTTGGGAACCTTTCCTTCCTCACGCATGCAAGGATCAAATCACCAACTTCAAACTGAAGTTCTCTCCTGTGTTGGTCTTCTCTTTGCTTATACTCTTGGCTTGAGTTTTGCAATTGTTCCTTAACTTGGCTATGAATCTCCTTCATTGCTTTTGTGAAATCCTCTGCACTAGCACTCCTAGTTGTGTTCTGTTATGAATCCCTCAATTCAGAAACTCCTCTTGGCTCCATGCCATAAACTATTTGAAATGGACTCTGAAATGTGATTCTGTTGATTGAATCATTATATGCAAATTCCGCCTGTGGTAGAATATTATCCCACTGATTGTGATGTTCTGTCACCAAACTTCTCATCAAGTCTCCCAAACTTCTATTCACAACTTCTGTCTGTCCATCCGTCTAAGGATGATAAGCTGAACTGAATGACAAGTTTGTTCCCAAATTTTTCCATAAGGTTCTCCAGAAGTGTCCCACGAACTTGGTGTCTCGATCTGAAACCATGCTCCTTGGTAAGCCATGAAGTCAAATGACTTCTTTGAAAAACAAATTCACAATGTGAGTTGTTTCATTGGTTTTCTGACATGGTATAAAATGTGCCATCTTAGAAAATCGGTCCACCACTACAAATATCAAGTCGAACCCTCTTTGTTTTCTCGGCAGCTCCAATATGAAGTCCATTCTTACTGCATCCCATGGCCTCTCAGGTATGGGTAACGGTTGATATAAGCCTACATTCTCCCTCTTTCCTCTTGAATGCTGACAAATTCTACATCTGTCCACGAATAGTTTGACGTCTGTTCTCATTCTTGGCCAAAAATATGACTCATTTAACTTTGAGAATGTCTTGTCATGACCGAAATATCCATCCAATCCTGCACTGTGTTTCTCCTTCAACAGATTCTCCCTCATGGAGCATTTTGGAATACATAGTTGAATACCCTTAAACAGTAATCCTTCATGGATCATGTATTCTATCCATTGACTTTTGTCCCTGAGAATTGGATTCTCAGCTACTTCATACGCTTCTTTGAAGTCTGGATCATCCCTGTACATATTCTTGAGATCATCAAAACCTAACATTTTGACTTTGAACTCCTGCATAAGAAAACACTTCCTACTCAAAGCATCAACAACTTTGTTAGCAGTTCCAGAAATATGTTTAATTACAAAAGTAAAATTCAGCATGTATTCGACCCATTTAACATGTCTTTGATTCAATTTATCTTCTTGAGTCACAAATTGCAAAGCATGATTGTCACTATATAAGACAAAATCCTTAGGAATGAAGTAGTGCCTCCACTTCTTCAGTGCCTATATGACCTCATAAAACTCTTTGTCATATGCAGAGTACTTCATTTTGGCTTCATTCAGCTTCTCGCTGAAGTATGCTATCGGTCTGTCTTCTTGACTCAAGACTGCCCCTATTGCAAATCCACTTGCATCACATTTTACTTGAAATGTCTTTTTAAAATCAGGTAACACCAGAATTGGTTGTTCCGTGATTTTCTTCTTCAACAAATTGAAGCTTTTCTCAGCCTCTTCTGTCCAGTGAAAAAATTTATGTCTTTTCTTCACTGTGTCCATCATCGGTGCACTAATTCCACTAAAATTCCTAATGAACTTCCTGTAGAAACTAGCCAATCCATGAAAACTTCGAACTTGGAAGATATTATTTGGTGATGGTCAATTCTTAATCACCTCCACTTTATCTGGATCCATCCTCAACTTATTTGCAGAAATAACAAACCCCAAATAAATGAGCTTTGTCTTCATGAATGAGGATTTCTTCATATTTATCAACAACTTCTCTTGCTGTAGCCTCCGCATCACTGTAGCCAAATGTTTCAGATGTTCTGCCTCTGTTTTACTGAAAATGAGTATGTCGTCAAGATACACAATGACAAATTTTCTGATGAAATCCGCCAGGGCTTCATTCATCAATATCATAAAAGTACTTGGAGCGTTTGTTAGGCCAAACAACATAACAAACCATTCATACAACCCTTCATTGGTCTTGAATGTTGTCTTCCATTCATCGCCTTCTCTCATACAAATCTGATGATATCCACTTTTCAAATCAATCTTCAAAAAAAATTTTGCTCCACTCAAGCAATCCATCAAATCATCCATTCTTGGCAATGGGAATCTATATCTGATGGTAATTTTGTTAATTGCCCTTGAGTCTATACACATCCTCCAGCCTCCATCTTTCTTTGGACTGAGAATTGTCGAAACAACACATGGACTCAAGCTTTCTCTAATCAACCCTTTGTCCATTAAATCTTGGACCTTTCTTTTGACCTCTTCATTCTCCTGTGGCGTCAATCTGTACACTGATTTTTTTTTTAAACTAGCTCCAGGTATAAGATCAATGTGATGACTTATACTTCTAATAGGTGGCAACGAACGAGGTAGTTTTTCCACTACTATATCAGCAAATTCCTTCAGTAGCTACTGGATTTCCTCTGGTAGATCATCCACTCTTGTGCTAGTCAAAACAATTCTAGGTTTCTTGACCACGATGAATTGTGGATCTTCCTTCTTCTTAACCTCCTTAAGAAGTTCCTTCCCACTCATGAGAAGTACAGTGTTGCTTTCTTCAGGTTTCAACTCTTTGTCCTTAATCGGCAACAACATGTGAGTTCTCCCATTCTTCTCTAGGGTGTATGTGTTCTTTCTCCCATCATGAACCACATTCCTGTCATATTTCCATGGTCTACCCAACAATAGATGACAAACATCCATGGGAATGACATCACACAATATATTATCATTATATCCTCCTATCTTAAATTCAACTAAACATTGTCTAGTGGCATTTACCTGATGTCCTTTTTGTAGCCATGAAACTCTGTATGGACTTGGATGCTCAATAGTCTCCAGCATCAGCTTTTCTACCATCTCTGTAGAAACGAGATTTTCTGTGCTACCACTATCCATGATGAATTTGCATACCCTGTCCTTGGTCTTGCAAGAAGTCCGAAAAAGATTGTTCCTTTGCACTGGATTCTCCGCCTCCTCTTCTGATGTTAACAGAACTTTCCTCATCACCAATGAGCTTCCACCTTTAGCATCCTCTGCCTCAACATTCCGCCTTTTCACTTCGGCAATGTGAGTCTCACCACCTTCTTTCTTATTATCTGGGCATTCATAAGATTTGTGTCCATTCTTTTCGCATGTGAAGCATTTTATTACTCCACCTCTACCCCTTCCTCTTCCGCTAATGTGAGGAAAAGTGTTGTTATCAGCATATTGTCCTCTTTGTTTAGTATACTTCCCTCTCTGTGAGAATCCACCTCTCTCAGTTTGAGGTTGATGTTTCTTCCATTTCTCCTTAGGCTTTTGATTCCTATCTTGGACAACTGTCTTGCCTCTGGGATGACTTCTGCCTCGGCCTCTCTGACTTTTCTTTCGACTCATATTCTCTTCATCCTTTAGAGCCATATGATAAGCATCTTCCACCGTCCAAATGGTCATCATGCTCATCTCATCCTGAATATTGTATCTCAGGCCATTCATATACCTGGAAACCTTCTCATCATCACTTTCACGATGACCTGCCCTGATGTTCAACCTGTAAAATTATTCAGTGTATTCCTTCACTGACATCATCTTCTCTCTCAAATTCTACATTCTCTGAAACAAAGTGATTTTGTAATCCCTGGGTACGAATTTCGCCTTCATCTTCGTGACCATTCTATCCCAACTCTTGATCTTCTGCTTGCCTTTGCAGCATCTATCAACTTGTAGTTCATGCCACCGCAATGCTGCATGTCCTTTCAATATTGTGACAACGTGTTTGACCTTCTTGTCTTACTCGACATCTTCATAGTCAAAATACGTGTCCAGAGCTCTAATCCAGTCTAGAAGCTCTTCAACATCCAGGTTTCCCTCATATACTGGAATGTCCATTTTTTCCCTGGCACTCATTCTTGCAATCACCCTAATCAGACGTTCATTTGCTGCATCCTCTGCTGCAACTTCTTCTCCTTCATGTCCAGCTTCATCTTCACTTTCAGATTCACTGACATCTCCAGCATCGGTTGTGCGCCTCTGTTTTATTTCTACATCCACGAGTCTAGTGCATATGTTATGCATCTCTCTTTCCATGGTTGGATTTGGCACCTACCTACCCCTTTCTTCTGGCATTTCCCTCTCCTCTGGTAGATTGGGTGTTTTCATGTCTCTTCTTCTCGGCGGCATGGTGAATATTCCTTTTCCCTGCTTAAGAAAGCAAAGAAATCCTTTTGGGCTCTGATACCACTATTGGTGCAGACCCCTCAACCCTCTATCATCCCTCAGGTCAAGGTCTGCTACAGGATCGTTTGATTTCCCCTTGAGCCAAAATGGCTCTTTTGATTCCTAGCTGGAATCTTCGTTTATCGATCCACAGGTCCTTCCAGCAACTCCCTTGTGCGAACAATACTAGGTGTGAGCTCCACCTTCTCCGAGCGACCACAATGCTATGACCAAGGCCTATTCCTAAAGGTGCTTGTCCCAACTCGCAATCTCGCGAGTTCGCGAGTCAAAACCCCTGACTCTTCCTTCCCAATATCGCGATACCCAAGATCACAAAATGGGTATAGATCCCTTCTGTCAGTGCCCTCTATGTGTGACCACTGGTTGGGCTTAATGCTATCACCTCTCTCTACTCGCCCCTTCATGAGTTTCAAAGTCGAGCTCTCGTGCTCTTACCTAGCGAGTTACTGAGATGCAAGAAGTCAACAGAATACTGAATCCTTTCGCTAGTCGACGTTTGTTCGCATGTCTATCACTCGGGCCCACCTTGTGGTTATGTCACATGTCTCTCGTGCCTAGCTTCGACACTTCACAACTTTGATCCTCCAAGTGCTGCCTCCATTGTATCCCGACACCTGAAGTGTCGAGGTCCCAAACTCCTCGATACTCCTTATCACAACTCGCCACTTTGGGACTTTTGGGACAAAAGTCTCGACTCTCCAACTGTCGAAACCTGAAATGTCGATCCACCGAAACGGTTGACGACATCCTTTCCCCGTACTTATATCGCGTCTTGCAATTTCGGGAATCCCGGAATAGATATCTCGAGCCCCTATCCTCCGAAATTCCAAAATGGCGAATTTTGAATCGTTAGTAATGTTGGCCCCACCATGAAACTTCTTGCCCTGTCGGGACTTCGCACTTCACGATTTCACGAATCTTGGTGCAAGTTTCTCGTTCCTTCAACTCGCAAATCACCAAAGTGAGAATTCACAAGTGATCCAATGAATCCTGTCACCTCGGATCCTACGGTCCAATCTCTCCTGAGCTTGCACTTCAAGAATACTTGTCGTAAATTCCCTGCTCCTCTACAAGATTTGACGGCTCTCATGACTTCGTGAATTCTCCTCAGAGAATTTCAACCATCCAATACCTCCTTGTCAACTCCTGTGAAATGAACAAGGTATTCCTTCCTGGAACTTTTCCGCCTACAAAGTAACTTTACAACGCCTCTCCTTGAATGCTTCAAGGTACTAACCCTCCTAATCTTTCTCCACAACTCGAGTCTTCAAGAAGACTCTTGCACGCACTCTTTGTGGCAACCCTTCAATACTTCCAAGTGTTGAATTCTTCGACTCTATGCACTCTCCTTGCGACAACAATCTTTCAACAATTCCCTCAGGTTGTAATCTCTGAGACTTCACTCGGCCTGTGCACACCTTGCACGGCTCCTGTTCTTAACTTGCACTTCTACGAGAATGAGAATAACGTTATCTCTTTTGATATTTCAGAGATGAAACTCTGAACTCTTGTACTCGCACTCCTTGCAGGAAAAACTCTTGCTCAGACAGATTTCAGATTTCAGACATTCAACAAGAAATCATACATACACATCTTAAACAACAAATGTATGACAGAAAGAGTAAAACAACACTAGGCATAACATTCAACATGCATACACAGAGAATATCACAAAACCATAAGTCTGAATCAAAGCTTCATATATTAATTCAGGACTTTTGTACATAGGTGTTTTCAAATACAATGCTCCGCTCCTTCTCCTCTCTGTGCTCTATGCTGAAAAATTGACAATTGATAATTCTTCCAAATGATACAAGAGGATGGTGCCTATAGTCGGTCTTCCCTCCGCTCCTAAAACTGTCTAATCTGCAATTCAAAGCTACCTACTTACATTTATTTTACATAAATGCCTCTACCTACTTCAGACGAGAGCAGATCGCTCAAGGTCTGATTACAATCTGTAAGTACGTATCATCTTAATTATTTCATTTAATATCCGCACATTGATTTCAAAACACTTTTACAACGTTTCGAAACGCGTTGGCACTTGTCCCAGTTGTCTTCCACCTCCAAGTGCTTGCTACTTGTGATTCTTCTGCATCATACTCCCTCGGTTGAAAATTTTCATGGACTCCTGTCCATGAGCTCCTGCACAGTCTGTCCATGCTTCTGGATTTTGGCTTCATTTTCCCAGCTGGCATCTTCAACTGGATGTCCCTTCCACTTGACCAGGTATTCAAAATATTCCTTTCGCCTGGTCCTCTTACTAATTCTTTTGTCCAGTATCCTTTCCATCTATGGTTTCTCTGCAACTGGCATCTGCTTGGACCATTGAACCTCTGGTTGTTCACTGTCTTGTTCTACCTCTTCAGCTTTGTAAGGGTACAAATCTGAGATGTTGAATATCGGAGAAATTCGTATCCCCTCGGGTAATTCAATCTCATAAGCATTCGCCCCAAATTTCTTTATGATCTTGCATGGCCCAATTTTCTTCATTTTCAATTTATTATATGTCCCCCTTGGGAACCTTTCCTTCCTCACACATGCAAGGATAAAATCACCAACTTCGAACTGAATTTCTCTCCTGTGTTGGTCTACTCTTCGTTTATACTTTTGGCTTGAGTTTTGCAATCATTCCTTAACTTGGCTATGAAGCTCCTTCATCGCTTTTGCGAAATCCTCTTCACTAGCACTCCTAGTTGCATTCTATTCTGAATTCCTTAATTTAGAAACTCCTCTTCACTGCATGCCATAAACTATTTGAAATGGACTCTACCCTGTGCTTCTGTTGATTGAATCATTATATGCAAATTTCGCCTGTGGTAGAATATTATCCCACTGATTGTGATGTTCTATCACCAAACTTCTCAGCAAGTCTCCCAAACTTTTGTTCACAACTTCTGTCTGTCCATCCGTCTGAGGATGATAAACTGAACTGAACGACAAGTTTGTTCCTAGCTTTTTCCATACGATTTTCCAGAAGTGTCCCACGAACTTGGTGTCTCGATACGAAACCATGCTCCTTGGTAAGCCGTGAAGTCAAATGACTTCTTTGAAAAACAGATTCGCAATGTGAGTTGTGTCACTGGTTTTCTAACATGGTATAAAATGTGCCATCTTAGAAAATCGGTCCACCACTACAAAGATCGAGTCGAACCCTCTTTGTGTTCTCGGCAACCCCAATATGAATTCCATGGTTACTGCATCCCACGGCCTCTCAGGTATGGGAAACGGTTGATATAAGCCTGTATTCTGCCTCTTTCCTCTTGAATGCTGACAAATTCTACATTTGTCCATGAATATTTTGACGTCTGTTCTCATTCCTGGCCAAAAATATGAATCATTTAACTTTGAGAATGTCTTGTCATGACCGAAATGTCCGGCCAATCCTCCACTGTGTTTCTCCTTCAACAGATTCTCCCTCATGGATCATTTTGGAATACAAGGTTGATTACCCTTAAACAGTAATCCTTCCTAGATCATGTATTTTCTCCATTGACTTATGTCCCTGAGAATTGGATCATGTATTCTGTCCATTGACTTCAGACAAGAGCAGATCGCTCAAGGTCTGATTACAGTTTGTAAGTACGTCTCCTCTTAATTATTTCATTTAATATCTACACATTGATTTCAAAACACTTTTACAATGTGTTGAAATGCATTGGCGCTTGTCTGAGCTGTCTTTAGTCTCTGTTTTCTTGCTACTTGCGATGCTCCTGCATCACATAGTTGACAACAAATACAATGGAGGAAATTTTCAGTAAATTAGAAGAAGTAATGAAATAGGTACAAATAGTCAGGGAGACCGTCCAAAAGTTGATGGAGGCATGGAAAAGTATATCACGACAGGCCTAAGTGGCTCGAGACAAGCCACAGGTGATTTTTGGGGGCATGTTGGATAGGAATTATGAAAATAGTATTCGTGAGAATCCTAAGTATGGAATATGTACACAACAGAAGAAGAAGAAAGACAAGGTAGGCTCGGGAGTGCGCAACTGAGGAACATTCATGAGTATAGTGCGTAGTAAAAACATACATAGTAGAGGAATAAATAAGAGAAGAAAGTAAGAGAATAAAGAGGGTGAAAAGGAAGGAAAACAACTCGTCATGCTAATATAATTCAGAGTGCAAAATCAGGAAGAACAACAAGAAGAATGCAAAAACAACATGCATGCATAAAATCAGGTAAAGCAGCCCGAAAAACTAGTCAACTTGAGTTGTCATGAATTGTAATAGGGTTTTGGGATGAGTAGAGTAGAGTTTTAATCCCTATAATTCATGTATAAATATGTATTGGGTTGGGAGAATAGCAGTTCTGTTAAAAAAAATAGAGAAATAGAATAGATTGAGAGCAAAAGAGTCTATGTCTAAATGTTAAGGATATGTTGTAGAGAGAGAGAGAGAGAGGCTTGCACTGCATAGAGACTAGGCTATATGAAGGGAGATATAGCATGGAGTATATTTGTAAGCGTAGTGCACAATACTGAGACAATTAGAGAAAGAATAATAAAGAATCCAATCATTGTGGACGTAGCCCAGATTTGGGTGAACTACGTTAACCACTATGTTTACTTGTCTTTTATGTGAT
This sequence comes from Picea sitchensis, assembly GCA_010110895.2. Lineage (NCBI taxonomy): Eukaryota > Viridiplantae > Streptophyta > Pinopsida > Pinales > Pinaceae > Picea > Picea sitchensis. The sequence continues at coordinate 395,690 of SNQJ01S0000451.1, forward strand.
TGATCATGGATACTTTTTTGATGCATGTTATACTAGCTTTGTCTTATGTATGATCATTGCATGATAGTTATGAATTTCACAATACTTGGTTTCTGTTGTAATATGAATTATAATGGTAATACATAAATGAATTCACTAAGTAACCTAAGGAGAGAAAATACAGAATAAAGTGCACAGAAAAGATAAGTAAGAATGACAAGGATGATCACCTCACATTCCCTCACTATTTTAGAAACTTAGTTCCTACATCCCCAATAGATACCTCAGGTGAGACTTCACTTGCATGCAGATGATGCTGAAAGGTTAGTGTCCGAAGGGTTTTTTTGGTCAAGATAAATCAAACCTAGGGTATTACAACTGCGTTCATGCCAATAATTCATTTTAGTAGTTGTTTTTACTCAAAGGGTATGGAGTGAAACTCATGTTGTTTGAGACTCTTGAAAAAATAGAACTTATAAGAACACTGGAAAAGAAAATTTCTCCCTAATTCTTCAATTTAAAAAAAGTTTCAAAAATAAAATGCATGAACAATCCTTCAAACCTTGAAATGCAAATTATTTTCTTGAAAAGTTTAGAGACAAGGGAACTAGAGAAGAATGACCAACAAACAAGTAGTTTTGTCTTTTTTTTTACTAAAATAAATGAAATGAAAATGAGATGTGATTTTCCTTTTTATTTTATAAAGAAATGGAAGAAGGTAAAGATAAATAAAGTGAACAGTCAAGCATAATTGAAAAACAACAATCAAATTGGAAACTCATCCCAGCTACACACCACTGACCTTTCAATCAACCTAAAGAACCTTATAACCAAAAGACTCACCTAAACAAAATCAAGATCTTTTAGATGATTTCAAAGTTTTCAGAGACTTAATACAAGAATAAAAAAAAAACACAAACCTAGAAAGCTCAGATTGTACTGAAGAACCAAACTAGATCCTATAAAACTAAGAGAAAGGCTCAAACATCAAGTTCTTACCCAGATCCACAACTGTGTAAACTAGGAATCACGAACATCCACAAGTCATACAAGGGAAAATAATGGATATCCATGAATCATAAAGGGATAAATTGTGGATGCACCAATAAAACTTGAAAAATAAAAAGGTCAATCCATAAGGAGGATTCTAGAAACTTTGGACAACATTTCTAGATGGAAAATTCTTTGAAAAGATAGCCCTGAAAATAGGAAAAGATACAGAAATCAAAGACAACAGAAGACACCCTAATATCGATCCAAACTAGGAGAAGAGATCCCCAGTATGGTCGCCAATTTTGTTTATGGGATTTTTCCCCTGTGACCTTGGGTCATGTCATAGAAGAGAAAGGCCATATGTAAAAGACAGAACCTACCCTCACACAAAATAATGATATAAGAAAATAAATACTTTGAGGAGAGAAAGGGAGAAGGAGAGAAGGAGATAAGGAGAAACTTCACACCTTGTACCCTACATTTAATGTCAATCCTTGGTTTCCACCTTTAATTTTTATCCTAATATCCACTAGCATCAACCTGCAAAACAAGATCAAGTCTGTGATGCAACAAGGTAGTCATGAATTCAAATCATACATATAATGTTGTTAGGACCACATATTGTACCCTTTTTGCCCATACTTTTTGCCATTGATATACCCTTCATCACCTATATTTAGACTTATACTATCACTCCACCTGATCATTCTAAGGTACATAACGTCCTTTCTCATTACTACACGTTTAATTTGTTTTGCATAAAACTTTACATTACTTTTCGACCTAACCATTGATTAGAAGTGCATAAGTGTCCA
>SNQJ01S0000451.1:401180-435816 GCA_010110895.2 Picea sitchensis
TCTGTCCATATTTTCAGCATAAAAGATAGAGTAGGTGTGTTGTTGTTATTTGGAAGTATGTATGTATGTTTCCTAACATAAAAACTACTTGCAAGAGCACCCAAACATTGAAAACAACCATAACACATCAGCAAAACCAAAACTACAGTTGGCTGTTATAAAACAGCAGAATTAAAATTTATGACAACAGAAAAACTTAGTGTCTTAGCTTGGTCAAAGACAGACCAAGAAGACTGCTGATAGGACCTGGAATTTTCTACAAAAATATTCTTACCTAAGTGAGTAGGAGGTGTTGGACATTGGGTTTAGCGTTTCCTGTGAATTTTACAACATGATTTAACCCCCTCTCATGGATCCTAACTCTGACGATTGTGGCAGAGATTAATTATTGTATGTTTTTGTCTAATATAAATCATAATCCAACGAATGGAGTTAGAGAAATAGGTCTTGAGTTCAAAACTTGTCGGACACGTGTTGGGGGGGAGATTGTTGGACATTGGGTTCAGTGACTCCTATGAGTTTTGTGACATGGGTTAACCCCCTTTCATGGATCCTAAATTTGGCGATTGTGGTAGAGATTAATTCCTGTGGGTTTTGGTCTAACGAAAATCCTAGTCCAACATGAGGGCTAGGAGTTAAGGACCCTTTGATTATGAGAAAAAAACTAGCAACCAAAATCTATCGGTGATTTAAAAAAAGAAAGGATGACCTTTGGAGTAATATATGGATGGAAAAATAATCAAGAAATATTCTAGAGGAGGATCTCATCCAAATGGAGGGCTCTTGCCCAGGGTCTCTTATTTGGAACAATGCATGGAGCAATAAATACTTAGTCCAAGATCATAATTTTTGGGATATTTGTGAGGGCTCATTGACAATGTTCTAGGAGGATGATTGGAAAAAAAAACCTAAGCTAACTTCCTAGGCACCTCTACGATCGTCCATAATTAAACTTCAGGCCCTAGGATGGAGTTTGGTCGACAAATATTGGTAGGTCTCAGATAATCTTGACCCAACTTCATACCAAAGTTGGAAATTAGGGGAATATTGTCCAACAAAGATAATGAGTGAGGAAAGTGAAAGGATGGAAGATTGTTTGAGTAGTATAAAAATCATCTTCTAGCAGGGCCAAGACATCTTGCATTGGGGCTCAAGGGGAGATGGCATCTTCCATGTCAAACATTCTTACATCTTAGAAGCAAAACACAATAACTAGGACTCGGGAGGCAACTAACATAACATTTGGAACACAAAAATATGTCCCAAAGTATCCACTTTTCTTTGGCTTCTTGCACAAAGGAATACCCTAACTTGGGATAATCTCATCAAAAGAGGTTTTGAGGGGCCTTTGATATTCTACCTATGAAAAAAGGAGGAAGAAACTAAAAAAAAAATCTTCAATGTGTTTGCATAGGTGTCAACGCTTTGGGATAGGGGTATTGTTATTTTTAGAAAGTCAAATCACATCAGAGAAAACATCATAAAAACTATAAAGAAGTGAAGAAGGTCTCCCTACAACAACCCAATTTTAAGAAAAGTGTGTAATTTCTTTCCAAGCTTCTTGTTATGGTTAGTTTGGAAAGAAAGTAACCACAAAATATTTAAACAATGGAATAGAAGAATAGAAGACACATGGTACAACATTTGGACCAACATCCGAGAGTCCATCATTTCTTATCCTTGGCTAGAGGAGACAAAGGACCTTCAAGGGGTGGAGAAAACATTTTTTGTTGAATGGAAATTTGAACAAAGCCCCCTCACTTCTGTCAAGTGAAATCCAAGTACACATGATCTCTCTCTGGAAATATAGACTAGGTCTCCTAAGGGCTTCATCAAATTAATTTTTGATGGGGTAGCTAAAGGAAACCTAGTTCCAATAAGGGTTAGGGGTTTTTAGGGATGGAACATGCTCTATTCTCTTCAAATATGTTGTCTAGTTGGGTCATAGAACCTTTAATGTTATGAAACTTGATAGCTTGGTGAAGGGATTTCTTGTTTCTCACCAATTTGGACACAATAACCTTATTGTGGACGGGGACTCAACAATGATAATCCAATCTCTAACCAAAATTCTTGGGGGTACCAACCTAGACAAAGTATCACAAAATTGGAGACTCTCAGCCATTTCATGCAAATTTCCACTCTTACTCACTCTATCTTTTATCTATAAAATGTCGAGGATATTCCAATAGAATTTTTGTCTCAAAAAATATTATACTATGTTGAAATATTTATTATGCAGGTTTATTTCCTTAAGTATTATACTTGTTATCTCTATATTATTGCTTTATTTTTATAGAAAATAATTGAAATATGAAAATAAAAGAACAAGAAAATGAAAAAAAACCATCCACACAAATAAACACAAGATTTACCCTAGGAAACCCAATATGGGAGAAAAAATAGCTCGAAGGTGAGGCCTATTCTTTTCTCTCTTTTCATCAACGATCAAAATGAAAATAAAAAGGAATGGGAACTCACTATGGATTTTCCTATGGACATTGTGACATGAAACATTGCTACAGAATCTTCCTCCTCCTCTATTATGCTCTCAAAATACTACTCTTAGATGTTTTCCTCAACTATGGAACAAGTATAATGCTAAAGAATGGAACCCCTTCTCCTCTTAGAGGCTTGGTATTTAACGTATCCTCATAGCCATTTAGGTTTAGGGTTTTGAATTCCTCAACCCTCAACTAGTGATAAAGTTTGGACCTTCTAGAATCTTCTTGAAAATCGACATGTTTGAGTAATGGGGGTTGGCATGGCATCCACTCATACCATGGTAGTCAACAAGGTAGGTCAACCTGTGAGAGGCATAAATTTCACATGTGAGCTCCGATTAAGGTTATTCCTGCATCATTGGAAAGGTCTTGGCATGTAGACCACCTTTCGGGGATCTCAAATGATTTTTTGACCACAAAATTTCATTTAATGTCTCAAAATGTCTCCAGATGGTTTCAAATCCAATTTTCCAAAATGGGACCTATTGCTAAGATGGACCTGCAAGTTTATGCCTTCATTTATTTCCACCCAAGAAGTACCAATATAGATGAAAAATTATATGATGATCCAATCTAGATCATTTCTCCCCATTTATGGAGGATTTTGGTCCCCAAAGGATGAATTGAATGAGGTGAGGAAAATTTTCCTCTACCTTCTCCCTGAAGTACCGTTTTGTTTTACTTATAAGTTGTCCTTTCAACCCAATCTGCCAAAGTTCATATTGCCCATGTCTTGTAGTTCTCTACTTCCTCTGCAAAACTGCATCTTCTTCCAACTCTACCTAAGCATATGGTGCCAAGTCCTCTATAGTAGGTATCACCTTCTCCTCCTCCTGATCCAACATGGAAGGCTCATAGAGTTTCAAATTATCCACATTCACTACTGAGTAAATGCACATGTATAGGGGTAGATTAAGTTTATAGGTGTTATATCCCACCTTCTCCAATACCTCAAAAGGGTCATACCACACATACTTGATATTTGTACCATGAACTTGTAGTATTTCCTTGTTCAACTATATCAAAACTTTGTCTCCCACTTTGAATGAATTCTTGTTTCTTTGTTTATCATGTCTGACCTTATACCTTTCCTATGACTTCTTCAGTGTCTCTTGTACTTGCAAATTAATGTGTCTAATATTTTCAACAAATTTCTTTACTTCCAATGCTTCTCTTGTGATGTATTTGATCCCTCCTCCTTGTTTTCCATATACAACAACCAAGGGAAAAGGTGGAACATACCCAAAGAAAGTTTCAAAAATTGACTTACTAGTGGAAGTGTGGACTGTTATGTTATAAGAGTGCTAAATATAGATCGTATTTTCATCCTAGGTCCTCTGATGATTTTTATTGTAACCCCTCAAAAGTTGTACCAACTTGTTATTGACTACTTCTATCTACCCATATATTGGTGGATGAAATGTTGTAGATCTCTTCAACTTCATGTCCATCTTCTCCCAAAGTGTAGTCCAAAAGGCATTAATAAATCTAGTATCCCTATCTAAGATGATGCTCATTGGTATACCAAAGTGAACCTAGACCTATTCAAAGAACATATTTGTTTCTTCTTGTCCTTTGATGGTATTTTTACAAGGCATAATAATGCACATCTTGCTGAACCTTTCAACCGCCACAAACAAATAGTCATGTCCCTTCTTGGTTGTTAGAAAACTAGCCAAAAAATCCATGGAAATGATTTCCCAAGGTTGAGTGGGTACAAGTAAGGGATGGTATAGACCTTGATTCCTATTATTGGACTTGCTAGTGTTGATGTTTGGTAGCATCAGGCATGTATTTTCACATAGGTCTAAGTGTCTAGACGTGTGGAATTAGTCCAAATCATTATACATTGAGACTTTAATTTAATTAAAGGAACTATTAAAGTAAAGTGATTTTATTATAGAGTTGAGTTTTATTTAAATAAATGCTCTAATTAGCATCAATGAATTAAATTATAGCCATTGATCTTAAGTGAGGTGAGAAACAATCTCCATAAATTACTTTGGAAATTAGGGTTAGGTCATAACTAAATCTTATAAAAGCAAGGATAGGGTGAAGAAGGAAGATATGGTTGATATAGAGAGAGTTGTATCACGAAGGACTGTGATTCAAGGAGATCTTGGATAGGTGGAGAAGGAATTCCATCTAGAGATCAAGTCAGGGAGAAGACAAAATAGGGTAAATCACAAGTGGGTTTCAACTTATTGGAGTCGCAGCAGCATGTTCACACCATATGAACTTTCATACAATATTTGAGTGCATGTACGTGGGTATCAATGGAGACAAGCATGTATATGCATGTTTTTTTAAGGAAAGGCATGTACATCTCGAGAAACGTGAAATATTGAGGTTGTAGAATAGATCAATAGTTTTTAGGGATTATATGTATTGTTCATAGTTTTTTTTATTTCTATGTGGACCATTTTCCTAGGTACGAGAGCCCTTGTAATCTTTAAAGTTATTTGAATGATAAGCTTAGTTGTGTTGGAGTCACTTCACACACACCTAGGATTTCTTTTTCTTAAGGTTTTTCCTATGTTTATTAGTCATTATTCAACCTCCTATATTTTAGGAAGAATATTCCTCTAGGGAGAATATTCTCTTTAGTTCACACTTCAGTTTGATCAGTTGAGTGGAGTTTAGATGCACCATTGGTATTATCACCATGCAACATTGGGATCATCACCAACTAATGCACATTTTCCTTGGGATCATCACTAGACTAGTGCATTACTCATTATTCCCTGATCTCCTCCTCACTTCACTTTGTTTCAGTCAGTTAACTGAAGACTGGTAGACTAGTTAACTCAGCTAGGTGGTAGTTTACTCCCGTAACTGCCCGAGAGACTAGACTAGGTGGCAGTTTACTCTCGTAACTGCTGGTGTGTTTCCATATCACTCTAGACCACCACTATGCCGCATTGGCTTCTCCTCCAGTGCGCATTGGTTGAGTTATACATAGTATATCTTCATTTGGTTAATGCGAATTCTTCCATTCTTTATCTCCTGCTTCTCTTTTATTCTATTTTCCCTACAACTGTGTATGTCAATTCCCAGCTAGATCTATTCTGTGCAGGTTCAACACATTTACAAGTTGATGGGTAGAATATATTTGTGTAGTTTGGTTGAGATTTTTGGTTTCCAGATTGCTTCCGTTGTTTTATTTATTTCCATCCAATATATTTTATTCTCTGTGTTGTAATTTTATTATAAGCAAGGAAATACACAAGGTAGTAAAGTATTTAGGTGTTGGGAATTGAGTTTTCAACATGGTATTAGAGCAGTCACTGTGAGAGGAAGTTAGATATCAGATCCATAGTAGTTGATAGTAGATATATCATATCTTCAAGGAGATATTATCATATCCATAACTAGGAGGTAGAAATCAAGGGTTAGATTTTAGGGAAATAATAGTACTAAGACAGAACTAGGGTTTTGCAGTCATATAGAGTTGTATGCAGGTTGCATAAGGAACAATCAAATACATACATGGGTTTCTTTTGATAAAGTCACATATACGCAAGTTGCGGTAATCACATATGCGTACATATGTGGGTTTCAGTACGGAAAGTCACATACATACTCTAGTTTCAGTGGTGACAAGCATGTACAAGTTCATACAAGTCAATATAGGGGCAATTTCGGTAGTAGGTTATTTCTAGGGTAGTTTGTGAGGCCTAAAGGATGGAATCAACAAATATGAGAGTTGAAGACAGATTGGATAGAGAATCCAACTTTCTATCTTGGAAAGAAAAAGTTACTTTGGCATTAAAGGAGTATGACCTTTGGGAGTTTGTGGGCAAAGTGCTTGTTCCACCAACATATCTGACAACTTTGGCATCTCACGAGAAGAAGGAGATCAAAATTGAGAGGTTTATCTTGGATTAAGTGAAGGATAATCTAATTCCTCACTTATATGAGAAGAATATGACCAAAGATATGTTTGATGCCTTGGTAGGTTTATTCCAGAGCACTAACATGAATAGGAAGATGATCTTAATAAATAAAATCAGATCTGTGTAGATGTCTAGATATGAAAATGTTACCAGCTATTTCATGAGTATCACTCAGGTATGTGATCAACTTGCAGACATAGGGGAGAAGAAGGAGGACATAGAGCTCATGAATGTGGCATTGAATGGTCTTCCTAATTCATGGGAGCCATTTTTCAAAGGAATATGTGTTAGGAAATGAGGAACACTTCCACACTAAACCTAACAGAAGAGAGTGTTGAGCTCCGGATTTATAACATTTTCTTGTTGGTTCTTGAAGACATTGTTTACTCTCCTGAAGACTTTTGTTAAGCAAATGGCATTCTTTTTGTGCTATTCATGTTCTGTTACACATATATGTTCCATTGGTACATCACGAGAAACCATGAAGTGCTTCAAACCACAAATGGCGAAGAATTCCAGCTATAATTTGGATACTTTGTCACCTCTTGGTGCAAATGCAGTGGGAAGACAAAGTGATTTATCTGCAGGCAAAAGCCTAGAGTGGTGTTTGTTGAGTTGTTTGCAAAAGGAACTGTAGAGGTATGTTTGTGTTTTATTTGGGAATGCTTTGACAATATTATTCCAAGATTTGCAAATGGTTAAAGTCATCATTTACTTGAGTTTCTGGGGTTATTGGGCAATTTGCAAAATGCCAAGATAAGCTAAGCAGAGTAGCTCATAAATTTGGCAAACCCAATAGCTGGCATCAAAGTGTTTAAATTCGTGCATAACGCAGTGAAACCGTTTTATAACATCTAGGTCAAAGCCACGCATTGCCAGTCAGAAAGCGTTACCTTAACATTGCCGGAGATCTGAAACGTTATGTAACACTGCCAAAGATCTGAAGCGTGGTGTAACATTGCGAGGAAGAGCTGGAAACGTTATGTAGCACTGCCGGAGATCTGAAACGTGGTGTAACATTGCAGGAAAGTGGAAGCGTTATGAAACATTGCGAGGCCAAAAAGTTATGGAAAGATATGCCATGATTTCCAGAGATCAAAAACATTATGGAAAGAGATGCCATGCATGGCCGGAGATTGGAGACGCTATGTAAAGAGAACCCATTCATTGACAGAGGGTTCGAAAAACGTGTGGGGTTGGAAAACGTTGGAAAAACATTGAGGAATTTTATGCTTCGAGAAAAGAAATATGTAGAGAGCCATGCGTGGGGGGGTTTGAAATGTGATAGAGCTGTTATTCTTGGGAGATGATAGAGACAGAGCATAGGGTAGAAGAGTAGAGGAATGAGAGTCTCCCAGCAGTTGTATTGTCCTTTTTCATCTTCAATAAAAATAGTGAGAGTTTCAGATACGATTCCTGTTATTTCCATTTTGCTTTTGCTGTAGGTTATTCATTTTCGGTATGCATTGAGTTAGAGAACGACATGTGGACAGAGAAGGCAGGGCCCACTTCGATGGAAACAGAGTTGATACATTTTATTTATAGTAGATTTCATATTTGATTTCATCTTTCAGCAGTTTTCTCGTGGGTTTAATAGCATAGAAGTATAATTTCATTTGATTGCAACAGATGGTTTAGCATTTCAAGATTCAATTTTTATCTTTTCAGCCATTGATTTCCTTCTTAAGTTCAGATTGTTTAACATTCAGGAGCTAGTTTGGACATCTCATGAGATGATGAAGTTTCATTTGATTACACTAGAACGTTTCATAGGATGGTTGCTGAGTTGTGTGTGGAGTGATAAGTAGCAAGAAATTAGTTGTTTTCAGTAGATCTTTTACATGCACCTCTGAGCAGTCTGGGTTGAATGCAGGAAGTAGTATAGTAGTCTTGAGGCGGAGTAGAATCTGATGGCTCCTTCCAGCGGTTTCTTTTAGCAGTTGAGAGAGTAGCTTGGCATCCTTTAAAACCCCTCTTCAGCCATGCATTTCCTGTGTTGGTTCCTCGAAGTCTACCTTCGGGTTGACAATTAAATGTTGGTTACATGGTATATCTGCAGCTCAAAATTTTGGTGGTGCGGGAAGGCATAAAAGGATTGGAGAGTGGGTTAGAAGCTTTGCCGCAAAAGTAGATTTGATTTCTGCAAGCATTTCTTTAGAAGTAAAGAGTGATTTCAAATTCATTAATTATTACCCAGAGGTTCATTTCAGCGATTTGATTCATAGGGTGTGCATTTGATTCGGTAGAAGTAATCTTCATTTGAGCGAGTGCCTTTCTTTCAGCTGATGCCATTTCCTTTCAGTAGAGTTTTTGTTGCTTTAAGTTTGCATAGAGAAAGTGTGTTTTCATTCTCAGTAAAAGGACATTTCATTTAGCAAGTATGCAGATTTTGTTTCAAGCAAGTGTGAGTTTGAAAATTAGTTTTCAGAATTGGTTGTTTGGTGTGACTTGCAAGTTTTTATAAACCCCTACAACAAAAAAAAAAAAAGAATTAATAATAAAATAAAAAAATTGACTAATGGATTTAAGATTGAATGAACGGAAGAAGCGATTGTTGCATGAACTTGAAGAGATCTCTGCAGCTCAAGAAGATGGAGGAGAAGCTGATTGATTAGGTGGTTCTGTGTGAACACCTTGCCAGCCTACAGAGAACAATGAAAGCGTTAAAAGGCAATGACAACGAACGCCAGGCATCATCATCATATTGAACATTGGTTTCAATCATTCTGACCAACCGAGATGCTCTTCTTCTTGACCAAATCACGGAAGTCGTCAAGCGACCGGTGTTGCTACTCAGTATGCCTTGGTAATTATGCATTTATATCTTCTATCAAAGGTCATGAATTCATTATTGATTCTGATAAGACGGTGGCTGCATTGGTTAGTTGCCTACACTTAAAGAAATGTCTCTTTTCTTTAGGTAGGTAGGTAGGAAGCTGATGAATAAAAGATATAACTTTTGAATAGTTTATGTTTTCTGCAAATAAAAAGTACATCAGCAACATAGGTAGACCTTCACAAAAAGGAAATATTTGGATGAAGACTTTGCAGTTTTGGGTACTCATGGATAGCTTCATTAGTTTGCAGTCTGAAGAACAACCTATTCTTCTGTTTTCTATGAAGCATCCGACCTGGAGGACAGCCCATTAGACTCATAGCAGCATAAGCTTTGAAGCAAGAAAAGAGCAGAGGAGTTTGTGTTACGCTCTGGGCCTCTCATTCTATCACAATACTTATAGAAGAACTTGACAACATACAGTTGATCTCAATCTGGTTCTGAAAGGTACCAATACTCTAAGGTATGAATTCTTCTTTAATTTGTATGTCATTAAATTTAAAATTTTATTATGATATTTATACTACTTACCATCCATATCCTTCCACCTTCAAAAGCATCATCATCCGGTCATATCCATTTTCCTTTCCCTCTTTTTGCCATTATCATCTCGTACTTGTCCATATATCCCAATCCTCTGTTTTCCATCAAAACCACCCTGTATCATCTCCAATATCAACCAGGTCAACTACGAAATTCGCATAGCTAAACATATATCAACAACAGCCTTACTCTAGTGGAAGCACGTATAACATGCAACCATGCTCTTCTCATCAAGGTTATCAAACTTCACAATATTACACGCCTTATTCAGCTCAACAATATCAGAACATCCCTTGGAACCGTGGTTACTATGTCCAAAATAGTTATGTAGCACCTTGGGCTACTAGATTCAAACAACCTCGGAGTCCTTACCAGAATGTAGTGACACATGGCTCAGAGGGTTATAGCTCAGCATCTCAGGTATTGCCGGTATCATCTAGCTATCCACCTCCTCCATGAACTGCGGGCAGTTTGGAACCAGTTCCACAATCTATAAACTCTCAACAGAAAGCCATGCTTTATGGGAAATGTCTTATTAGCATAAGAAGAATTCACTTGTTAAGGAATAATTGACTATATTGAAAGGAGTTGGTTCCTATGGAAAAATTGAATTGTTGTCAAGAGATTAAAGGTGTGGAGTACCAAAAGTTGAAATGGAGTTTGCAGTGGAAGTAGAGATTCTTGAGTGGGAGTTAGACATAAAATTCTTGGAAGCTGGTGGATACTATTAAGTCAGGAATGTCTTATATTCTATGATTACATGCCCAATATGAGCATACTTTCACATCTCTATGGTCAACATGTTGCAGAATTCCTTCTTGAATGTTCTAGGCGAATGAAAATAGAAATTGGTTCTGCATGGGGTCTTGCTTACCTTCACCATCATGCAATGCCTCATATAATTCACAGAGATATTAAAGCAAGCAATGTACTTTTAGATTCAGATTTTAAAGCTCAAGTTGCTGATTTTGGATTTGCAAAACTCATTCATGAAGGGGAAACACATGTTACCACAGGGGTGGAGGAAAGCAGTTGGAGCCTTGCACCATTCATATGAGATAGCTTTTCCATGATTGGTACGGCCGTTGGAGGAAGTGCAAGTGAATTTTATGGATGGGATGCCTTATGTGCAAAGATTGGTTAAAGGGCCTATGTGGTTGCATTTTCACATTGGTGCTCCTCCTATAATGTTCTGCTCCTACTTGTTGGATTGGCGGAGTGTAGTGCGATACCGGCTTTCAAGCGCAGCTAATTTCATCGTATCATCACGGCATTGTAAGTTCACTCTTCAATATCCACAGTTACAATGACACATGGATGACTTAAACAAAGTTACTAGTCCACTTCCTCATTCACAAGATACACAACCAGTTAGAAATGTGTCGATGGGGAAAAACACCTAAGTTTATTCATAGAAGATTTGGTTTACTTTAATTAGTCACAATATGCTCTCTGGTTGAAGCAATATTTGCCTCGTTATATAGTAAGCCTTTTTGTAGTGTAAATCATATGTAAAATGTAATTGGAAGTAGAAGCAGTGAGCTATGGTAGGCTATTCAACAATAGCGTGGCACTTATTCCTTTGTACATTGTTAAGATTATGTAGTTTTGGGTGGCTTCTTTTTGAATGCAGTGTTGCCATGGTTAATAGGGTGGGAATGCTGTCAATGACAATTAACAAGGCCGGAGTTCTTGACAAGGCAGAATTTGTATTGAAACAAATGGAGAATAAAATGAAAAAGACGGTGAACTTACCATCGGCCAAAACATAATGTCAGTTGAATCGAGGTAATTAGAGGGAAGAAAGCCTTTACGGCAGTTTATTTGTCGCGATGAAAACTGAGGAGAGATACTGCAGAGAAGTTTCTATTGTGTTAAGTTAGACCCGGAAGGTGATATAAATTGTATCCGGTATGCGTGGAATAGCATCCTTGTTTTGACATTTAATAGAGAAAGCATAGATACACATGTACATGCTCAACCATATGAAACATATTCAGCTTGTTCCAGTGGGAATTCTTGTATTTCTGAATATCCCTGGTCACAAGAGATGCCACAGTGGTACTGCAGGAGTTTCAGATTCTATTAGTGCTACTTATAGCAACAAGGAGACCTATATGCAGCAGCAGATGCCTGCAAAACTGGAGATGTTGGACCTGAATTTGAAACTGGATGAAGGCCATAGCTATTTAAAATCAAATGGAGGCAAGAGGGCAACTGAAATTTTACAAGTGCATCAACTCAAATGCCACCAAAGTTGCTATCAACTAAATGACCAATGGAGATATTAGTTCAAACAGGAAAACCCTCTACATTCACTTATACACCCATTATTTTGCTCTCTCACCTTATAAATGCATTTACTTTTTCACTCATACAACTATACCCAGTAAGTCTAGTATGGTCATCTCTTAATTTCCTTTTATTTTAATGATTAAATACAATTTTAGAAGGTTCATGACTTATAGTATTAGAAATGCAACATTCTTTGATTTAAGGTGGACATATACGATGATGACTCTCCATAATCCAAAATGTTTTGTCTCAAGCAGATATTTATTGTCCAGAGTTGCACTCACTAATGCCTCTTTCTGCATCTTACTTAACAATGATTTCTTGGCTACTGCAACTGCTGCATGCCCTTCAATCAAGGTTTTGGTTTTGATGTCATGCACTTCAATTGGGCCAGAAGGGCTGTTGGCCCTACGGAGACTCTCCAAATTGACACTTTTAGATATGTCTTAATTTGCGACCTATCATTCTGGGATTGATTGAATGGGTAGACTCTGGATTTATTTCTATTACTTGATTCTTGGTTTCTTTCATGATTGAGTTGCTAAGGTTTTCATACTTATTAAGTCTTCTTCTTATGGATTCTTGCAAAATCCCCACTCATATCTTGTGGCACTCTTCTTGATATCATTGTAGCACTATTACAGAAAATGCATCCACTGCTATCCTACTACCTTCGGACATCGAGGCACTCCGGTCGTGTGCTCTGTGAGCTACTGAGCCACCGGTATCCCGAACTTTTACCCGATTACCATGTCTGACATTCTTTTCAAGCGAACAAAAGCCCGGGTTGGGGTCATCCTCAGATAGTATGTTGTTATATACAGGAAGTTTTTTTTCTCAGAGCGGTATTATTTGTTCAAATTCTTATACAGACTCCTGAATGTTCCAGTAATACCAGTCAGTACCAGTACGGTCGATTACCGGTCGTTACCCGGTGTCGATTCTGAGTCCATCCAAGGAAAGACCGGGCGACTACAATTTTGGCGCCCGGATGTAACTTCAAAAGACAATTCTACACCAAGGCTTGCATGACAATGGAGATAGATAATGATGAAGGATTTGTGCATTGGTTAGGCTATTTGTTTTCCTGGGTTCTGACGTGGCCATCAAGAGTTTAAATGTTGGCGCCATTCCTGGTATATTTGTATCTTTAACATAATGTTGATACTAATGTGTCTTGAGTAGGTACTATTTCTTTGAAACAAAACCTACCAGTACCAGGTACCAGCTCAAACCCAGTGGAGATACCAACGAAGCTGCTAAATTTACCAAGCTCTTAGAAGGTTTGGAAGGTTTGATATGGAATTTGGATAAGTTGACAGCATATGTTCAGAGTGCAGGGGTTCTTCTCACCAGTTCCTATTAATCAAGATGGGCAGTTCCTGGGACTGTTAACATTCTATTATAGCCATGTTAAAAAGAAATTGAATTAGTTTGCATGAGGACATGCAAAATTTGAACATGGGGATGTTAGACTCGGTTATAACATTTTATTGTTGGTTCTTGAAGACATTGTTTACTCTCGTGAAGACTTTTGTTAAGAAAATTGCATTCTTTCTGTGCTATTCATAATCTGTTACACATATATGTTCCGTGCATGCTGAAAACATGAAGTGCCTCCAAAGCCACGAATGAGTGAAGAATTCAACTATAATGTGGATGTACTGTCACCTCTTGGTGCAAATCCTGTAAAGGGAAGACAAGGAGTAATTTATCTCTGGAGCCAAATTTACCAAGTGGTGCTTCTGGTGATGTTGAAGTTGTTAAATGGTTTGCAAAGAGACATGGGGTTATTGCTATCCCCGGTGAATTGCTAGTGGAGGACTAGAGTATGTTTGTGTTTTATTTGGGAATGCTTTTGACAATATTATTATTCAAGATGTGCAAATGGTTAGAGTCATCATTTACTTGATTTTGGGGTTGATAGACGTATACAAAATGCAAGATAAGCTAAGAGTGCTCATAATTTGAGAACTCAATAGCTGGCATCAAGTATTTAAATTCGTGCATAACGCAGGGAAACCGGTTTATAACATCTAGGGCAAAGCCGCGCATTGCCAGAGGTCAGAAACGTTATGTAACATTACCCGGTAGAAACGTTATGTAGCACTGCCAGAGATCACGGCGAAACGTGGTGTAACATTGCGAGAGAGAGATGGAAACGTTATGGTACATTGCCAGAGACCAAAAGCGTTATGGAAAGATATGCCACGATTGCGAGAGATAAAAAACGTTATGGAAAGATATGCCACGATTGCCGGAGATCAAAAACGTTATGGAAAGAGTTGCCATGCATGGCCAGAGATTGGAGATGCTATGTAAAGAGAACCCATTCGTTGCCAGAGGGTTCGAAAAACGTGGGAGGGTTGGAAAACGTTGGAAAAACGTGAGGCTATCTTTCGAAGAAAAGATGTAGAGAGCCATGTGTGGGGGATCTGAAATGTGATAGAGCTGTTATGCTTGGGGGATGATAGAGACAGAGCATAGGATAGAAGAATAGAGGAATGAGATTCTCAGTGATTTGTATTGTCCTTTCATAACAATAAAATAGTGAGAGTTCCAGTAATGATACTATTCATGTTATTTCCATTTTGCTTTTAACATGGGTTATTCATTTTCGGTATGCATTGAGTTAGAGAACGACATGTGGACAGAGAAGGCAGGGCCACCTTCGATGGAAACAGAGCTGACAACATTGTATTTACAGTAGATTTCATATTTGTTTTCATCTTTCAGCAGTTTGCTTAGTGGTTTAATAGAAGTAGCATTTCATTTCATTGCCACCGAGGGTTTAGCATTATCTTCTCAGCCATTGATTTCACTTCTTCAATTTTCACATTTAGACTGCTCAACATTCAGGAACTGCTTTGGGTATCTCATGAGATGAAGAGTTTCTTTTGATTACAATAGAAAGTTTCATAGGATGGTTGTTGAGTTGTAGTAGGTGATAGTAGCAGAACTTAAGCATTTTCGATTTATCTTTTACGTACCATCTGACGATGCCAGGTTAGTAGAGTAATTACAGAGAAAAGTAGGGTACAGTGGTTCTTTCCAGCGAGTTTCTTTTAGCAATTCAGAGATTAGTTTGGCATCCTTTAAGCCCCCTCTTCAGCCCTGCATTTCTTATGTTGGTTCCTCTAAGTCTACCTTCAGGGTTGACAATTAAATGTTGATTTACATGGTATATCTACTTGGCTGTGAGAGAGAGGAATAAATATTTAAACAAGAAAATAAATGACAAAGAAAACACGGTACAAAGATATTTTACCTTGGAAGAGCCCAAAATGGGAACACCAACATTCCTTGAGTGTTCTTCTCTCTTCATTGTCTTGTTCATTGGAATAAGGTTATGCCTATTGTGGTCCATAATGCACACAATTGACGTCATGGCTTCTTAGTTTACACAAGAACAACCGTAACCCGATTCCATAGTTTGGCATCCTTTAAACCCCCTCTTCAGCCCTGCATTTCCTGTGCTGGTTCCTCTAAGTCTACCTTCCCGGGTTGACAATTAAATGTTGATTTACATGGTATATCTGCAGCTCGACAGAGAGGAATAAATATTTAAACAAGAAAATAAATGACAAAGAAAACACACAGTACAAAGATATTTTACCTTGGAAACCCAAAATGGGAACACCAACATTCCTTGAGTGTTCTTCTCTCTTGTTGTCTTGTTCATTCAGAATAAAAGGTTACATGCCTAACCTTGGTCCACACTTAATACACAATTGACATCATACCTTCTTGATTTACACAAGAACAACCATGTAGCCAATTCCAACTTACATCTACATGACGAATAACCTCTAATATTTCATCCATTACCCTTTACAGTATTAAAACATGCCTTCTTTATAGGATTTACAGTAGGAAAAACCCTAAAGAAAAGGTGCCCAAAAATGGTTACAGATCCATGCAGATCATTGTTTACAAATCCTGTGAATCTCGAGATTCTGTTATAGTTGACTACCAAGTCGGATTACCAGTTGACCACCATTCGACTTTCATTCGGTCTTTAGTCAATTTCCACATGCCCTCCTGTTTACCTCTTGTCGGTTGACCTCTTCAACTTGATATCGATCTCTTCAACTTCAACTTTACCTAGTTGAACCACCTCAACCTTTGACTTGTTGTTGATATCTTCGAATTCAACTTTACCTGGTTGAACCACCTCGACCTTCATCTTGTTGTTGATTCCTTTGACTTTTATTGTTAGTCAATCCCCCTCAACTAGACTTTTATTGCAAAGAATATAACAACCCAACATTCTCCCACTTTTTGTTTTCTTTGTTGAAACTGGGAGACCTCTGAACTCTCGTTCATATACCCAGGACAATAATGCCCATTGCCTCTCTGCACCAAGAGAACTTCACAACACTCAAAGACTTGGTTAAAGAGTCTACTATGTTTTCCATGTGTTCAACTTCTATTATTGACAAGGCTATGATCACCTATCGCTTACTCATCCAACTAATTTCTCCACCAAACACCTTGAACACATATCCACTAGTCGACCTTCGTCGATCTAGATCTCTAGTCTAGTCAATGTCAACAAAACCATGTACATTTAATTCATTGTCACCTCCAGGTTTTCCTTGGTAGCATACAACATAATATTTTTTGCCACACAAATACCTCTATACTCTTTTGGCAATTGTCTAATGCTCCTTCCTATGTGTCGACATGTATCTACTCAACACTCCCACTGCATGGGAAATGTTTGGTCGAGTGCATACCATCACATACATTAGAATACCAACAACACTTGCATAGGAAACATGTTCCATGTCCTCTATTTCCTCCTATGTCCTTGGAAACTATTCAATAGTTATCCTTGCTCCCACAGGAATTGACACCTTCACAACTTTTCAATCTTACATGTTGAAACGTTTCAAGATTGTTTCAATATACTTTGGCTGGTTCAACTAGAGCTTTCTAGTTGTTTTGTCTCTCTTGATATCCATTCCCAGAATGAAGTTCACTACACCGATATTCTTCATGTTGAACTTGGAGGATAGATTCTTCTTCACCTCCTTTATTGCATTCATGTTGTTTCCAATCGACAACATGTCATTGACATACAATGCTACATATATGAAACACCCACCTTCTTCTTTGGAATATATACAGTGATCAAATTTGCTTCTCAAAACCCCAAACTAAGGATGTATGTGTCGAAATTTTGGTACCACATCCTTGGTGATTTCTTTAGACCATAAATGGATCTTTTAAGTTTGCACACCAAATCTTTCTTGCCCTTTACTACAAATCCTTCAAGTTGTTTCATGTAGATTTTGTCTTCCAGGTGCCCATGTTGGAACGTTGTATTTACATCCATATTTTATATTTCTAGATCAAATGTTGCAGCCAGAGATATTAGTATTCTAATGTAATTTAATTTTGCAGCAGGGAAAAAAATCTCACTGAATTCGAGTCCTTAGACTTGGGAATATCATTTTGCTACCAGTCGAGCTTTGAATTTCTTGACTTGATCTGCTGCGTTCATATTCTTCTTGAATACCCATTTTCTACCGATAATATTTCTTCCACTAGGTAATTTGACTAAGTCCCATGTCTCATTATTGTGCAATAATTCCATCTCTTCGACCATAGAGTCCTTCCAGAGTTTTCCCTTTGTTGAGTTGACTGCCTCTCTGACCAACTCGAGCTCATCATCGTTGGAAGTTAACATGAATTCAGAATGAAAGTCGAGAGAAATATACCTTTTGACTGGTTTTCTTACTTGTTATGACCTCCTTACAACCAAGTTCATTCGTTCCACCTCTTCTTTTGATTTAGTCGACTCATCTAAATCATCTTCTTCATTCCTCAGTTCAAACCACACATTCTCTGGATTATTCTTTGTTTAAACAATTTCTTCAGGCTCGGACTTACTTCCAACTTCTCTAAAGACCACATATCGAATGTACACTATTTTCCTTGATGTAGTATCCAAGAGCTTATATCCTTTCATTCCTTCTTTGTATCTGATGAAAATACACTTGACTGCCTTCTTGTCCAACTTGCTCCTCTTTTCCTTGGGAACATGCAAAAATACATCACAGCCAAATACTTTGAGATGTGAAACCGAAGGATTCTTACCCGACCATACCTCATGTGGATTCGTTTCGAATAGCGTTGACAAAAGAAACATATTCAATAGATATTTTTCAATGTCGACTGCCTCCACCTAGAATTATTGTGTGATCCCAACACCACTAAGCATGCTCATTGCCTTGTCCATCAATGTTTTTTTTATTCTCTCAACAACTTCATTTTGTTGTGGGGTATATGGTGTTGTATTTTTGCATCCTATGTGTAACACACCCATTACGAGGCATAAAAATTCCGTTCTTCTTGAGAGAACAATACCCTCATTAAGGGGTCTCTATTCCATTCTTCTCTTCCAGATCTTTCCAGCCATGATCTCCATGCTCTGAGATGAGCTGAAAGCAGGAAGATATCCTCTCCCAAGGTCTTCAGGTTCTTTCATCCCCCAATACTTTCATATGACCAAACGCCAAGACAATAGGTGCCAAGACGACCACCATGCGAATCCTCCGGAGTGGCAAACCTCTGAAGTTCACAATCCGATGTCACATGTCCTCGGGAATTTCGACGACCTTGATTTACTTTGGGACTTTAGCGTTCAGGAGTTTCAAACGTTCCTACACATTTTTCCTCTGAAGTACTCCATACCCAGAGTTACAGATCGAGCACCACACATCCCTTGTGATCTATGGTTATGATCTTCTTTGGGCTTCGACATTCGGAGGTTCCAAGCACTCCAACTCTTTTTCCTCCAAAGTACTTCGTACCCACAGTTCTAGATCAAGCACCATACATCCATCTAAATCAATGGATCGGGTCCACTTCAGGACTTTAGTGTTCAGGAGTCCCAGACGCTCACACCACCTTTTATCCCAGAGTAATTTCACCCGAAGTCGACGATCTGTCGACGTGTGTCTCTTTCAAATCGACGGTCACGATGTATTTCGGGAGTTCTCAACTCTCGTGACCCCACTTTCCTCCAAAGTGGATATATTTTAAAATGGAATATCTGCTAACACTTGTCCTCAGCTGACGGATGACTCAGATGGACTCTAAATCTCTCGCCTTCAGGATTTTCTTGTTCAACACATCCCCTTTTCTCTCGAAGTGAATTTCTTCTGAAGTGTAGGATTTGACGACACCTGTCCCTTTAGCTTGGACGACTCAGATCTACTTCAACTCTTCGGGATTCAAGAGTGTCAACCTCTCCACACTTTCTTTCTCCCGAAGTGCTTACATCCAAATTTGATGATCCATCGACACGTGTATCCCATAGATCGACGACTACAAATCACTTCGGCCCTTCGGCCTTCGGGAGTTTCAAAATTTCCCCACTCACTTTTTCCCAGAGTTCTTACACCCGAAGTCGACGAATTTTCACCACCTATCCCTATTCTCAGATCGATGACACAGACAGATTCTGTTACTCTGTGGATTTCCAAAAGAGCTCACGAATATCCGACTAGCAACTTTTCTACGTCTGACGATCATGATCCAACCAATACCGATTTGTTCGTCGATCGATGATTCACAATGATTACGGGGTCCAATCTTAACGATTTGGGAAGTGATCGCCCGACTCTATCTAATCCTGGTCGTTGATATTCCATTCCCAATAAGATCAATGACGTTGGTTGATTGCAGGCCATGAACTAGAATGTCTGCTAATTTCACCTTCGTGCTCCGCAATGATTCCCAACCATCGATTTAATTGAGTGGCTGGGGTTTGAATCGTTAACTCCAGTGGGTCTTTTAGTCGATTTGACGACTGAGATAACTTATCTTCCCGATGAACGAATCACATCCATATTCGCTGTCAGGTTATTAAGTCGTCTACGAATCTCGTTACTTCGGTAGTTTGGGTAACTTTGACTATCGTGAAATTTGACACCTCAGAGCTTTGAACTCCTGAAGTTTCGAAACCTTCATGAGCTAACTCCTTTTAGTGTAGGGTTCCTAGACCCAGGTCACATGGACCTTCAGATGACTCTTGCGCTATGAAATCTACTCTTAGCCGAGTTTTTGGTTAAGGACTCAGGCGCGAGTTCAAAGTCTCGTAGACTACTGGTCTAAAGGAAACACCTCCATAACTTGTAGAACTTTAAGCTCTGAAACAATGCAAGGTAAACTTGTGAGGTTATCGATACAGTAGTAGTGCCAAGAGGCTTTCTTCGACTCTAGGACTATGATGTAATTTCCTGGGGAGAAACACCTTCGAGGGATTAAACTGGAGCATATGGAAAATCAAGTAGAGGCATAAGTTGTCAAGGGAACAAATGCATACTCATAACTTAATCATTTCAATACAAAAAACATTTATAGCCACATAAATATACGCATGCATCCATTATTTCCAATTCATAGCACAAGGCATGAAAACACTTATTAGAACCATAAGGTGTGATGCGACTGCTGAAAGGGGTGCTCGTTTCCACCCAACCATAGTCTCAGTCACTCCTAATGGATTTACCACTGGCCACCCCTGATCTTAGACCACGATGCTTTGAGATTCAATCTCTTTCATCCAGCTCAACGAAAGTTAGGGACGAAGGTTACTCTCCTTCTCCCAATACAAAAATAGATAGGGATGAAGGTTACTCTCCTTCTCCCGACTCAGTCTCTATTTTTTGCGATCAGAATTCACTCCAATTTTCTCATTCCATCCTTGGACCCGATATCTTCGGCTCTCATCTCTGCACTCTTCAGGTATTCCTCTGCCCACCATGCTTCCTTTCTTTCATTCCTCAACAAGATTGTGTGTGGCTCGAATTCCCAGTCTATGGTAAGGTCTGGAAGCCTTATAGATGGGCGGTCAGCCCCATGCCCTCATTAACTCTTGAGGAGGTCTTTCCACCTACCAGCCTGACTATAATTCATTCCTGGGTCAGAGGTTTGTTCTAATCCTGAGCAATTAAATCCAACAAAGTACTGGTTTGGTGGAGGTTAACGCAATCATTCCTGGTCCCCTCCACCACCTTTTCATAACATTTGTGGTCTCTCTTAGCACATCCCTTTTCCAGCAGTCATGCAACACGTATCCATTTTCTATTAAAACAATAGAATTTACATTCACCGACCTTTTATACAAAGGTCCATCAAATCAAACATTCACACCTTTGAGTTTTCCATATTTCCTTGGCCAATATAGTTATAATTACAAACTGGGTGAAACAGGGTGTTACACTATCCCACACTTCTTGCAAAACCAATCAAATTATTTTCCACAGAATTCACCACCATTGTCAGTTCTCAACACCTTAATCTTCTTATTTTTCTGGTTTTCTACAAGAGATATAAACTCTTTGAATTTCTTGAAAACCTATGATTTCTTCCTTAGGAAATATATCTGTGTCTTCCTGGAAAAATAATCTATGAATGAGGCATAATACAAGGATCCACCAAGTGAAGGCACTGAAACAAGGCCAAACACATCACTATGAACCAACTCTAGAATCCCACTTTCCCTTGTCGATCCAGATGGGAACCACACCTGACTTTATTTTCCATATATACAATTTTCACAAAATTTAACTTCTAAATTACATTTAGGAAAATATTCGACCATACCTTTGTTATGCATAGATCGAAATACCTTTTCTCCAATATGTCTCATCCTCTTGTGCCATATCATGGTTGGGTCAACTTTATGATGACTTGCCTATTTGGTTTGAATTGACTCAGCCAGAGTCGAGTCGAGTCAAGTCAAATTCGATTCGACTTCAAGAACAATGATCTTGTTGCATCCAATCAATTTGAAATTCCCTAATAACTTGTGTAAGGTTCCAATCCAAAATCGTTTCATTAATACCATCTCACCTCTGACCATCTTGCACGAATCCTTTTGAAATAGATTTTTCACCCTTGCATCACTCATCTTGCTGAAAAATATCATGTTTCTTTCCAAACCCAGAATGTGTATCACACATGGAAGCGTTCTACTCCTCCCATCCTGCAGTATCAATCAAACTCTTCCTCATTCGACAACTTCAATTGTCGAGTCATCCCCCAAGAACACATCTCCTCCTTCATATTTTTCATATTCATAGAACCATTCTCTATGTGATGTCATATGATAGGATGCTCTTAATTCGATCAACTAAACATCTTGATCTGACTATGTACTAGTCGATGCTAGGTACACATCACCTCCCTTATCTGGAGTCATCTTTCTCTCATTTGACTACTACTCGTCGAATCCTGTACTGACTTCCATTGCATTCGACTTGTATTCCTTTTTGTAATGCCCAACTATACTACATTTCCATCATATTCTCATTGACTAAACATGGGATTTAGATCTACCCTTCGACTTAGAATTTCTACTGGAGAATTTTCCTTTATCTCTGTCAACCGGTCGACCTCTCATCACTAATGCATCTTTGGTCGATCCTTCCATGTTCTTCCTTCTCATTTATTCTAATAGTAGAGATGCAAAGATGTCTCCTAGTGCTAATGTGGTTGTATTACTCCCTATAGCCACGACTAAGCTATCTGAGGAGTCCGACAAAGAACATAACAGGCTAATACATTTCTCCTCCTCAATGATTTTAATAACCACATAAGATAATTGTCTTATAATGGTATTAAACGCATTTAAATGCTCAATCACTGAACATCCCCCACTCATCCTCAAAAGATACAATTTCTTTATGAGAAATGACTTATTTACCAGGGATTTCTACTAGTACAAGCTTCCCAACTTGTCCCACAGTTTCTTGGCCGAATCTTCACTTGAGACATTCAGTAGTACCAAATCTGCAAGACAAAGTCAAATCATACTCCTTTCCCTTATTTCAAGTTTCTCCCATTCTTCCATTGACATACATGTTGGCATGTTACCTGAAAAAATTGTCGTTCATTATTCTCGATCTACAAGTTTATCTTCAATTTTAAGCCTCTGAAGATCAAAATTCTAGCCATCAAATTTTCTGATCTCTATTCTCGAGCTACTCACCATTCTTTAACACAATCTTTAAATATTTCTGACTTACGACTCTTATTGAATGTAGTGTTTAGCTCAGATCCAAGGTTGTTAAACCAAGCTCTGATACCACATGTTAATAAATGAATCTCTGATACCACATGTTAGGATATTAGGAACACTTCCACATTAAACCTATCAGAAGAGATGAAGAAATATTTAAACAATAAAGAAAATGACAAAGCAAGCACATAGTACACAAAGATTTTGCCCTGGAAACCCAAACTGGGAAAACCAACATTTCTTCAACGTTATGCTCTCTTGTTGTATTATTCATTCAAAATAAAAGGTTACATGCTTAACCTTGGTCCACACCTAAGACACAATCAATATCATACCTTCTTGCTTTACACAAGAACAACCTTGTAGCCAATTCTTGCTTAAATCTACATGACCAGGAAACTCTACAATTTCATCCATTACCATTTACAGTATCACAACATGACTTCTTTATAAGATTTAATTTAGGAAAAACCATAAAGAAAAGGCACCCAAAAATGGTTACAAATCCATGCAGATCATTGGCTACAAACCCCGTGAATATCAAGATTCTATTACATTCGAATACCGAGTCAAATTACCGGTCAACCACCAGTTGGCCTTCATTCGATCTTCAGTCATTTTCCAAATGCCTACTTATCGACCTCTTATTGGTTTCTTTCAATGTCTTCGACTTTGAATTTACCCAATCGAACCATCTCGACCTTCAACTTGTTGTCGATATATTCGATTTTGACTTTATGCGGTCGAACCACCTCTACCTTCGTCTTATTGTCAATTCCTTCGAATTCGACTGTTAGATGATCCACCTCGACTAGAATTTCACTGCACAGAATATAACAATCCAATAGTCTGTGTTGATTAATTGGGTTTGTTGTCATTGATGTCAACCCTTGAAGCAAGTCCGGTAGAAAATTTCAGTATCCCCAATAGTATGGTTAAGGGACTTCAGTTTGATTGATGTATAATGGTATGAATATTAACATATTTGCAAGTAATACTATTCCATATGAATAGTACATGCCATGCCATTTCCAGTGATATGTTTTATGTTACATAACTCCTCATGGTTAGAGAGTTATGGCCTTGTGAAGTTGGAGAACCCTCACGAGTTATCTAGAAGGTCAAAGAAGTCAAAATATTCTAGAAGCTCCTAGAAAAAGGTTGATTAGTCAAGTGGGTGAAACTAGGAGTTAATCATGGGTTAATTTGTTGCAATAAGAAAATAATTAAAAATAAGTTAGTTGCAACTAGAAGTGGAGAATTTACTATTTGTAGAAAAGTGGGCTAGAAGTGGACAAGTTGTTAGAAGTGGGTTAGCCCTAAAAGAAGGAAAACAGGTTAAGTTTGTTCGAAGGTAACCCATTGAGGAAGCTACATGGAAGTATAAAGAAGAGAGAAAGACTCTTCTATTAGCACCTATTGAGCACATTGAATATATATTATTGTGTAAGGTTTATTGCAGGTACTCATTGATACATCTAAAGTTTCTCAAGTATGAGGTAGCATGAAGGGTCGACGGTGAAAGTTTCAAAATTACAGAAAATACTAAAAAAACCCTAGCTTTTTAGGTTTACACGGGATGCAGTGGAGTAGGGTGCATATGTACACAGGCTGGCAGCATATTAGGGCACGTACATGAGGGTAAAGTCATAAAAACTTGAGAAGATGAAGATGATATGTCTCTAGAGTCTGAAAGGAAGCTCCCAGGAAGGTCTACAGTGATCAGGTACAACAAATCTATCTACAAGTTCAAAATGTATGTCTTATTTATATGTGTAGTTTGGATATTGTTGTCTACATGAGAAATGGTTATGGGGTTTGAGGATTTTCCCTAGAGAAGATATTGGCTGCATGGAACTGACTATATAAGTTAGATCTACAGAAATACAGTGCTGGTATAATTAATATTTATCATTGGTACATCTTAATAAGTGTTGAGGCACATCTTGTATTTCTTGGCATATGGTTAAGGGAATTTTATGGTACATGGTTAAGAGCTTATATTTGTGAAGTGGTTGTGAGGTGATTGATGCATTAACAGGCTATTTATTAGTAAGGTTTGGTGTCTAGTACATGTGAGGGTTATTATACTTGTTCATGACTATACTTGTATGGCACATGACTAGAGAGATATAGATACACTTGGTTAAGGAATATGTATGAGTATGTATGAACAGGGCACATCTACAGGTTGGACATAGTGACAAGTTGCAAGTTGAGTTGACAAGAGGCAACAAAGTGTCTGAGTTTCAACAAAAGTAAAAAACCCTAGCTTTCAGAAGGTGCACGCAGGCTATAGTATAGATAGGTCGCGTACATATGCGTGCTTCAATACAGAAAGAGAACGTACATACACATGTTGAAACACATATAGGTCGCGTACATGTTGGGCTTTGATTGGTACAGGATGATTATAGGTACATGTTGATTATATGACAATGGCACAGGTTGGTTACAGGTTGTTGGCTTAGATTGGTGCAGGTTTACAGTGTTATATGTCTCAGTGACACTGTGACAGTGGTTTCATCATCTTACTTATATTTTAGGGTGACAAGATGAGGCAAGGATAGATGGTTGTAGCCACCTTCCGGTTGTATCTAGAGAACATAGGGGGTTGTATCCTCCTTCTCATTGTAGCCAGAGAATTTGGGACTTGTAGCTTCCCTCAGGTTGTATCCTGGAAATATAGGGGGTGGGAGCCTCCTTCCAGTTGTAGTTAGAGAACAAAAGAAGTTGGTACTTCCAATGATTGTAATTCTTAAATACATATAAGAAAAACCATTTTGTGGTTTTCTCCCGCATTGGTTTTCCACATAAAAACACTGATGTATTGTGGATGTGTGTGATTGTTCATTTCTTATGGTTTATTTACTCTACACTTATTGGATGATAATGTTACATTGATCATATAGATAAATAACACTTACATATTGTGGTTAAAAAGGATTAAAAATCTCTATTACTAATTCACCCTCCCTGTTCAGCCCTAATATTGGCTCATTACCCCTTAATTGGGGCATATTACATTAGTAATGTTATTTTATTTATGTCGGCTTTATTCCATTAGTTGTAATTATACCTCCTTGTCTCCTATATATACCAAGGAGACATTTTCATTTGGAATCATCTTGTACTTGATCATTTAAGTGGGGTAAAAGGAGGTTTCCCCCTCGAAGAGGCTTATTATCTAAAATTATCTCTTTTTCAAGGCGTTGAGTACTTTTTCTGAGGGTTTTCTATGCTATATTGATATTTGGTTCTTAACATATGGTATCAGAGCTCAAGGTCTTGGGGTTTCACTACTACATCTGAGACACCTTGGAATTTTCGCTATAACTTTTTTTCTACAACATTTCAGAAGGAACAACTTGGAGGATATTTAGGACGAATCAAGGTATGTTGGTTTAAAATTTCAGCTCCTAAGGCCTTATACTTTCGGAGATACATCATGTACAAGATATGGTTCTGGAATCATCCTGAACTGAGCCATTGCATGATTTTTGCTATAAAAAATTTTCTGTAACGTTTCAGACCCTGAAATCTGGAGGATATTCACAAAAATTAGTAAGGTATCTTTGGTAAATTTTTTAGCTTCTGGGTCATTTTACATTTGTAGATACACCCTGTGGAAGATAGGGTATCTGACTAGTCCTATTGACTAGTCTCAAGAAGGTGTTCCAGGTAAAACAATCATAACTTCTTCCTAGAGTATCCAATTTGATTGGGAATGGTTTCATAGGATAGTGGACAGTCTGTAGTATTTCTGGTACAAGTTTCAAAATTTTATATCAATTATTTTGTGCAGGGCATGCTATACAAGTGAGATCTCTTGGAAAGACTAAAAATCAACAAGTTGTGGGGAAGTTACCGTAAATTCCACTTGGCACATCCAATTTTGATCAGACCTGTGGCATTGCAGAGAAGTAATATCATAGAACTACATAAAAGAAAGTTTCATACCCAGAAGGGTCGAAACTTGGGAGATACAACAGAATAAAGATTGTCTAGTAGAACCACCTCAAAATCAAGGTTCAAAAGTGATACTTGGCCAACATGCCACCCAAAAAGGGAACTTCTACACCAAATAAGCCTCAAGACAATCCTACTTGGACTCTTGATGAAGGTGAAGAAATGCATAGGGACTGTTCTAAGGCCTTATACTGGAGATACATCATGTACAAGATATGGTTCTCGAATCATCCTGAACTCCAGCCATTGCATGATTTTTGCTATAAAAATTTTCTACAACGTTTCGCACTCTCAACTGAGGATATTCACAAAATTAGTAAGCAGCCTTTGGTAAATTTTAGCTCTGGTCATTTTACATTTGTAGATACACCCTGTGGAAGATAGGCATCCTCACTAGTCCCATTGACTAGTCTCAAGAAGGTGTTCCAGAAACAATCATAACTTCTTCCTAGAGTATCCAATTTGATTGGGAATGGTTTCATAGGATAGTGGACACCAGTAGTATTTCTCGTACAAGTTTCAAAATTTTATATCAATTATTTTGTGCAGGCATGCCACAAGGGAGATCTCTTGGAAAGACTAAAAATCAACAAGTTGTGGGGAAGTTACCGTAAATTCCACTCTTTGGCAATAATCCCAATTTTACCTAATTGGCATTGCAAGTAGAAGTACATCATAGAACTGAGTTATAAAAAGAAAGTTTCATACCCAAGGGTCGTAACTTGGGAGATACAATGAATAAAGACATCTAGTAGAAACCACCCCAAACCAAGGTTCAAAAGTTATACTTGGCTAACATGCCACCCTAAAAGGGAACTTTTACACCAAATAAGCCTCAAGACAATCCTACTTGACCTCTTGATGAAGGTGAAGAAATGTATAGGGACATAAATGATTTACAAAAGAAGATAGTAACAAAAATATGAACTACAAGAGATGGAAGCTAAGTTGGAGGCAAAGATGGATGGTTTAAAAAGAGGAGACTGTGGAAGCATTGAAAATTTGCAATAGAGAAGACACTGAAAGTGAAAATGCATCCCATGAAATTCATGATGAGGAAAAAAGGAAGGTGAATCAAGAATGAGAAAGTCCAACTATGGGTTGAAGACCAACCACGCTCCTAAGATCAATAAGAGGAAGTTTGATGGCAAGGACCCAATCACATGGATACTCTGGATGGAGCAACTCCTTGATCTACATAATGTGCCACATACACAAAAAGGTGTGAATTTCTTCTTTATATTTAAAACCTAATCAATTTGTATGGTATCAATGGCTTTGTTCTCAAATCACTCGTAATCCTGGACAATTTTCACTGTACATTACGATAGCACACACTATGAGGATACAAGGAGCAACATGTTCTTTAGCCAATTGATAAATCTCAAGCAAAGGATTCGCCATCGGTTAATAATTGAGAACTTCCAAAGATTGAATAAAAGGTAACCCCATATTCCAGATGAGCACTTGATTGATGTATTCATGTGTAGGAACTTTAAAAGATAACATTCAACATGAGGTTCACTTTGGGAACCCAAATCATTGAGAATGCATTTAAGGTGGAAAGAAATGTTGAAAGTAAAAATAAGGGCTATGGCTACTAGAAGGACCAATCCTAACATCTCATAGAGAGAACAATGTTCCTTATTCTAAAAACACCTCAACCTTAAAAAGGTTGACACCCCCAACAATTGGAGGAAAATCAAAAGGTTTTATGCTTTAATTGTGACGGCTAGTACGCAGCGATTACAAGTGTGGTGAGAAGAAATTATTCTACATAGATTGTGAAGAGGAAGAAGAACAAGAACAAGAACCATCTCAAGGATGAAACATAGAAGCAAATTTCATTCAAGAGTTGACTCTACCCATATCACAATGCATCAATGGAATTAACACCCTCAAACCCTCAAGATCGAAGGATACATAAAAAGAAAAGGGTAATAGTACTAATTGATTCTAAGTACATCTATAATTTCATTCACTATAAATTAGCCAAAGCTCTCAATTTCTTTCTATATCTAGCGCCGTGAGTTTCAAGTAATGATTGCGTATGGAGGAACTACCACCGTTCGATAATGTAATAAGATCAATCTTACTTTGGGGAATATGTAATGAATAGTCCAATGATTTCTATGCACATGGGTGGTAGATGTTAATAATTAGGAATCCAATGGTTACAATCATTAGAATAGTGGCTTTCTAATATTCAATAACTTTTCATGAAATTTTCATTGAAGGAAAATAAATTGAGCTAAGAGGTATCACAGGGAAACCCGATAACGGATAAGCTCTAATGGCATGACAAAAATTACTGAAAAAGGGGCATCAAGCATGCTATTGCACAACTATACTCACTAGATGTTCAAACATCTAAGCCATCTATTCCTCAAGATCTCCAAGGGATCATTGACAATCATTCCAAAGTATTTCAGATGTTCTCAAAGGTCTTCCAATCTAACCTCCAAATCATGATTATGAAATTCACCTACTCCCCGGGAGTGTTCCCTCATAACATAAGGCCATACAGACAATCTCCACTTAAGAGTGAAATTGAGCGCATGGTTAAAGAAATGTTAGAGGCTGGCACATTAGACCTAGCCAAAGTTCTTACCGCACTGCTGGCAAATGGTATTCACGCAGACACCAAAAAGCTGATGAAGCCCAAAGATTATTGTAAGGACAGAGATCCCATCTTCATTGACATTTTGGACGTAATTATTTTCTTTTGGGTACTCAATTGTCCCATAGCTCATCCTCATCATCCCTAATCTGATGGACAAAACCGAGATAGTGAACAAATGTCTAGAAGGCTACCTTCAGTTCTTTGTCTCCTCGATAAACAAACACAATGGTTCAAATGGTTACCCCTGGTAGAATGGTGGTATAACACTTCCTTTCATCGCGAACAAAAATGACACCATTTATGGCACTTTTATGGATACAACCTCCCTTCCATCACTTCTTCTAAAATAAAAATCTAAGGTTCAAGCAGTTGAATATCACATTGAGAGAATCAACAACAAGTTCTCCAAATCTTAAAGGACAACCTCACCATGGTACAAAATCGCATGAAACAAAAAAGCATCAACTCTAGAGGAAAGAAGTTTTGAAGTAGGGTATTGCGTTTTGCAAGATTACAACCATACAAACAACATTGTCCCCTCAAGCAAGCCAAGAAGGATAATAAATTATCACCAAAGTACTAAGGGTCCTTTATAAGGTGTTGCAAAATATTGGTACTATGGCATTAAATTAGAGTTGTCTCCAGATCTTCAATGAAGTACAATCTAGCCTATGTTTCCATGTTTCTAACGGTTATAGGCCACAAGATCCCAGCTCAAACTATATTTCCGTAACTTGACGAGGAAGGAAAAACTCATATTGGAGCTTGAAGCCATCACTCCATACACACTGCTAACCTGAGGAATAGATCCACTGTAGTATCTCATTAAATGGAGGAAACTACCGCATCAAGATTCCAGAATTTGGGAAGATGAGTCTTGTATACTTAAGCATCCAAAGTTACTCAAGCCGCCAAGTGCATGCAACACTTGTCTCAAGGTGGGGGGCATGTTAAGCCCTAATATTGTCTCCACACCCCCTTAATTGGGGCATACCACATTAGTAATGTTATTTTATTTATGTCGTGCCTTTATTCCATTAGTTTTAATTCTACCTCCTAGTCTCCTATATATACCAAGGAGACATTTTCATTTGGAATCATCTTGTACTTGAACATTTAAGTGGGGTAAAAGGAGGTTTCCCCCTCGAAGAGGCTTATTATCTGAAATTATCTCTTTTTCAAGGCGTTGAGTACTTTTTCTGAGGTTTTTCTATGCTATATTGATATTTGGTTCTTAACACTCCCTCTCAGTAATTCAACAGTCTGTGCTCAGGAACATCTCCTAGATTGGTAGAGACTTTTGGATGCTTGCATCTAGGAAGAGACTCAGGAGGAGTCTAAGAGAAGAAAGGAATGAAGTAGTGATGAGAACTTGGCTCTTGTTAGTAAGAAAAAGAAGGGAAAATGAAAGAGTTCCAACGAGAAGGGTAACAATGATGGAGGATGATCACAGTAAGGGAAGATGAAGGACTTGAGTAAAATCAAGTGCTTCTCATGTCATAAGAATAAACATTATGCATCTCAACATCCAAAGAAGAAGAAGGGAAAAGTAAATATACATACACCAACATATCAAGAGACATAGCTAGATGAGTTTATAGTCAAGATTGAGAAGGATTTCTCACTAGTGTCTTTCCTTTCTACTATAGAAACTACTAGGAGTGCGTAGTTCTTGGACAATGGTGCATCTCTTCATATGACATAAGAATTTGAGATATTTAGTAGTCTAATGGAGAGGGACTCGAATGTTCATGTACATCTTGGTGATGATTCCAAGTATGAAGTGAAGGGAGAGGGAATAGCTATGTTCCAGCTTGAGTCAGGAGGTTTGTTGGATGCCCAGGATGTGCTTTATGTACCAAGACTGAAGAATAATTTTCTCCCAGTCTCATTTATGGAGGAAAAGGGTTTTGTTGTTATTTTTTAGAGAGGGAAAGTACTCATACATCTAGAGAAATCTATCCCAAACATACCAGTGGTCATTGGGGTTATATAGGTCACTTTATACAAGTTGTAGGGAAATCCTATTCAGGATTTGGTACATGAAAGTGACAACCTATGTGAGCTATGACACAGGAGGTTGGGACACATACACTACACATAATTGTTGGTTCTAAGGTGGATTGTTACAGGTCTTCCAAAATTCAATATTGAGTAGTAGGGAGTGTGTAGAGGGTGTGCACTTGGAAATAATGCCAAGGCTATTTTTCCAAGAAGTGAGAGTAGGTCCAAGGTGATCTTGGATATTATCCATTCATATGTGAGTGGGTCAATGTCGGTAGCATTAGTGCAGGGAGTTTCATACTATGTGATGTTTATTGATGAATTTTCTAGGAAAACTTGGATCTTCTTTATGAAGACCAAGGATAACATCTTTTGTTGGTTTCAATAGTTTAGGGATTAGTTGGAGAACCAAACAAAAAATAAGATCAAGGTGTTGAGGTCGAATAATAGGGGAGAGTACACCTCTAATGACTTCAAAGATTTATGCAAGGAGGCATGGATCAAGAGGGAGCTGAGAGTCTTATACAACCCTCAACAAAATGGGTCTGTAGAGAGAAATAATCGGCCCATCATTGGTTCTACCAAGGATATGACAAATAACCAGGAGTTGCCTATGCTTCTTTGTGTAGAGGCATGTAACATAGTAATGTATGAGCAGAACAAGCATCCTCATAAGAAATTGGGGGTCAAGACTCTGAAGGAGGAATTCTCATGGGTGAAGCCAGAGATAATTCATTTGAGGATCTTTGGTTGTCCAATCTACATCCATGTGCTTGTGGAGAAGAGGATGAAGCTAGAGCCTTCAAGATAGAAGGGTATATTTGTGGGTTATAGTGAGACCTCAAAGGCTTATAGGATCTTCATTTTAGTGCAACATAAAATATTTGTGAGCAGAGATGTTAATTTCAAGGATAACTTGGCATCTAGGAAATACTATAAGTCATGAGAAATGACAAAGGCCGAGGAGAAAAAAACTCCGAAGGATGAGAAAAAGTCAACAACTAGTTAGACTTCAGGTGGGGAGGAGGATTTATCCCCTTCCATCTCTGTCAACAGACCCAAGTGGCTATTACATACATTGAGGGATGTTGGTGAGGCTCCTAGGAGGGAATTCATAGAGCACATGCCTTCGAGGAAGTTTCTAAACTATATGGTTCTTACAAGTAACATCATTGATGATGAGATTTCCAGTTTTTAGGAAGCAATAAATCAACAGGTATGGTGAGATGCCAGTAGAGGAGTACACCTCTATTGTGAGGAATGATGTTTGGGATGTAGTGCCAAGACCAGAGGGGAAGTTAGTTGTGAGATCTAGGTAGCTCTATGAGATTAATCATGTTGCATATGGTAGCATCGAGAAGTTCAAGGTAAGGTTTGTGGCAAGAGGGTTCTCCCAGAAAGAGGGAGTGGACTACGAGGAAACATTTTCTCCAACCACCCGGTATGCTTCTATTCATGGTTTATTTCTATTGCTTCAGTTATGAGGTGTTTTGATGCTTAAAATCGCAACGATGAATACTGCTCGCAGATGATTTCCAAGCTCTATTATTTATTTATAATAATAATAATAAAATAGTAGGTGGGACCCCCTTGTAGACTAGTGGCGCTATGATGGATGTGTTGCACTCATATATTTGTTTTTTGTTATAATGATGCCAACACAGTATTCTACAGTTGATGATTCAAGTCATGGTTTTATTCGTCATGTCGATATAAGATGGTTGATTGATTGTGTTATAGCTAGATGGTTTTGATGGTCACTCGCAAATCATAGCAGTACTATGGATAAAAGGATAATTTTTTACATGTGTTATGTTTATGTATTAAACATTGATTGATTATTTTATATATGGTCTTATGAAAAAGGATGATATGGGAGCTTAAACAAAAAGGAAAAAACTATGAACAAGCACTAAGGTTATATGTGGTGACAAAAGAAGGTGGATAAACCTTGTTTCTATACTTATGCACTTTGATTAAAGGATTATGTGTGAGGCATATATGGTAATGTTATAGCATATGGTTGTTGTTAAAGTTTTGATATGATTTGCGGTGGCACATGATCCGTCAGGATTTTTCGAATGACTTATGGTTGAGTTTTTATTTGCATGCATTAATTAACCATTGAGAAAACTTACCGAAAGAACGAGAAAAGAAAAGGAATTATGCAGCCATATAAATATATGTAGATCTGAAATGCAATGAAAAACAACAAACCATAATACACAGGTTGATAACGGAGTTCGGCACAACTTTGCCTACGTCTCTGGGCCTTTTCTCTGTGGGGGAGGCTTCTTTATTTATGTTCGAAAGCTCAATAGTACATCATTACAATGCTGAATGGATTCAAGACTGATCTGGTCATGTTCGCCCAGATCTCTGGAACGATGCACAAAAAACGGCATGTGAAACGGACGTCCGGAGCTCTCAGAAATAGTCTGACAACATCTCCTCCTCAACGGTCTCCCTGCCTCAAACTGGCTTTGACTTGGCTTCTCCTCAGCATATCTGCTCTGAATTCTCTCAAAATATTTCCCCATGGCCT
Organism: Picea sitchensis; assembly: GCA_010110895.2. Taxonomy (NCBI): domain Eukaryota; kingdom Viridiplantae; phylum Streptophyta; class Pinopsida; order Pinales; family Pinaceae; genus Picea; species Picea sitchensis. Next base: position 435,434 of record SNQJ01S0000451.1, read on the forward strand.
CAAACAGGCCTTGGTTATATATTTGGGAAGTTAGTTTTCCATCTCCAACTTCCTCCACGAATTTAGGCTCCAAAACTGCCCAATAACTCCCAAAAATGGATTAATTACATTAAAAATGGCTTAACAATAGTTAAAAACCCAAAATTGGTTACAAAAACCCACTTTTAAACTATAATGTAGTTATAATAGGCCTAAGCCCCCTTAGCCTTGGGCACGCGCCCCCTTTGCATGGTCGCATGCACTTACACGACCACGGGTTGGGGCTTAGCCCCCAGCCCCTTCCTTTATGCGTCATAATACTATGCAATAACTTTTATAATATGGGTTTTAATAACATGAAATAAATTGGGCGCATTGGTTATAGGACTATTGTGAAGGCGCTT
>SNQJ01S0000451.1:439957-461312 GCA_010110895.2 Picea sitchensis
CATGCATTAGGCTTAGATAGATTCGAAAGAAATTCAGTGTCCATGATAAGCACTTTTCTGTCTAGGGTTAAGGTCAAGCCTTAGAGGTCGATCTACTTGTCCGCAGGCAGATTTTCCTACAACACCCCTCATGATCCCAATTTCATTTTTACATGCCCTGTTCTATAAAATAAATTAAAAACTATGTATAACAGTGATAAAAGAAATGACACAGAAATAGGTGGTAGCTGATACTTTTGGTATTTGATTGCACATTTTAATTATTTAATGAATTATTGATAAGTACTCGTGTATTTGTCCCATATCATGCTACCACTTTTTCACTCATTACAATCCCTCCAGATATCCCATGAACCCTATCCACCCCCTGGTCATTTGGAAATTATTAAATGATTTCTTATGGATGGAATTGCATGGGTCTTGTGTCAATTTATGAGCCAAAAATTGTTGCATACAAATAGAATGTCATGTATGGTCTGTTAAGGGATAGTTACTGATGAATTTTTGCATATAGGATGAGTTTCTTTAGTAGAGGCAGCCATGGAAGAAACAATAAAGGAAGAGGTAACTGGAATAGAGGGCCTAGAAGGCCTAGATTCTCTATTTATTTTGATGCTGACCCCCAGGAGTTGAAACAACTATTCCAAGCTAGGTTCTTCAACTGTATCAGGCAAGGGATAGTACAGCCTAAACCAGAGAGACCTCCCTTCCATCCCCAAAAAATACCTGGTATTCCTATGCCTCCTCATGTGTCCTTGCAACCATAAGTCCCCATGAATGATGGATGGCAAGAGATTGTCAATCCGATAATCTCTCACCATCGTGGTTGGCCCAAATTTTCATTGCCTCCTCCTCCACCTATAAATCCTAATGTTCAAATTTCCCCTGTGCATTCACTTGTCCAATCCTCTCATGCTAGCAGAAGGCTTAAGATTGATGTCCCCCATGTGCAAGACAAAGGTAAAGTTGTTGCCTCCCCTTCATATCCTTCAAATGAATCATCACAATCAGTGTCCTCCCATATGCATATAACGAATGTTTGTTCCCATGTTATTAGTGAGATTAAGACTCAAGGTTCGAATCAACCAACGGATACTTCTCAGAAGTCCAAAGGGGACAACAATGATACAAGAAAGATTGCCTCTCAAAGTGGAAAACATGGATTTTAATTTATGTGTTTATGATTGAGTCGTTGAAGACAATGGTTTGCAGAAAGTTTTGGACAACAAGCTATTTTTTTGGGATAATGTGGTTATTTACATGTTTTGGATATGGTTTGAATTATTTCTGATATTTAATATTCAAATTTTGGAAATATTTATGGGAGCTACAAGGAGGTATGTGTTTAAATGATTTTCTAATTGTGTTTTTTTTTGTTTTTTGCAAAGAATAAAAGAAGGGAGTCACAAGGGGTCCCACCTACTTAGTTATTATTAAATAAAGACTCTTAATTATTATTATTATTATTACTTCCCCTAAACTAAAATTAGTTAAGTTTAATTAACTTAACTAAAGAAAGTAGTTGAACTACTTCAACTTATTTGGAATGCATAAAAGCCAAATGAGAAGGAATAACACGGGAAGGATAGAAGGAGAAAGAAAGACTAAGGTATTCTCTTTTGTTTACATGAGATAGTTCAGTTTTCATTCATTCTTGAGTTATTCAGAGCATAATTCTCTTTTTGATAGCAGAGTCCTATTGTAGACAACAAGGTTCAAAGATGAACCATATCATTTAGATGCTTGTTTTAGAGGTGTTGATATATTTTTGATAGTCTGTGTATACTTGTATGTTTCTGGATTAAATTTCATAGATGATAAAGGATATTGTGCAGAGTCAAATTGGCAATAGTATGTGACAAGATGATCCAGATTATAAAGTTCAGTTTTTACTTCTTGTCAGATTCCTTTTGTATGGTTTTCATCGGGGATCTCTAAATTAGACTTTGGTCCATGCCCTCACATGGGTTTTGTAAAGAGAAAGACATTTTTTATTTCTTGGAATGAAATAAATCAGATTGCTATTCTGTCTCATTTGTGCGTATTTATGACTTGGTCACTTTTACTTTTCAATCTCCATATTTACTTTATGTAATGTGCATATGTTTATAAAACTAAAACTAAAATTTATTTTATTTTTGCAACATTCGTTTCATTAATAAATTAGCCTAGCCCCTGGTAATTAATACTTGTGGATTGGGAAATTATTTCTGAGTCTATAAATCATAGGGTGATATTCCCGACTATCTTGTCCTAGCCAGACAAGATTAAAAAATGTTTGAGTAAGATAATTCATATCTTTTCTTGAACAAGGTGGAGGATTCATCAAATGGATGTGAAGACAACTTTCCTCAACATGATCATCTAGGAGCAAGTATACATAGAGAGACCTCATGGATTTAAGGTACATGGGATGGAGTCTCATGTGTGTAGGCTTAATTAATCCTTGTACGGACTCAAATAGGCACCCATGGCATGATATTCTAGGACTGATGGATACTTTCAGAGTACGGGATTTACAAAGAGTGAGGCAGATCCTAACTTGTACTTCATACTTGTTGGGGTGGATCCACTCATCTTGGTTTTGTACATGGATGATTTATTTCTCATAGGTTTAGAGGAGCTTATTGCAGGGTGTAAAGATTATTTAGCTAATGAGTTCGAGATGAAGGAAATTGGCTTGATGCATTATTTGTTGTGAATATTTCTGGATAAGAATTGCGTACTTGGTTTTGAAACGTTCTAAACAGTTCTTATCCAGAAATATTCACAACATTATGTCGCACAGTGAAAACTTACATTTTCAGATTGATGCATTATTTCTTGGGGTTGGAGTTATGGCAGGTATCAAGTGAGATCTTCCTTGGTCAAGGGAAGTATGCAGTGGAGATCTTGAGGAGATTCAGGATGGAGGACTATAAAGCAATGACTACACCTATGGTTACCAATCTGAACAAGGTTATCACTTCCTATTTAAAGTTGGTGGATCCCAGGATATATAGGTAGTTGATAGGGTCTTTGATGTATTTCATCAATACCATGCCAAATATATGTTTTTTTTGTGAACACCTTGAGTCAGTTCATGGTGGAGACAAGGTAGGTGCATTGGATAGCAACGAAGCATGTGCTCAGGTACTTGACAGGTACAATGGACTATAGATTGAGCTATATAGGAGGAGATGTAGTGAGGATGTAGGGATATTCAGACTCAGATTGGGCAGGGAGTGCAGTATAAAGAAAGAGTGCCTCATGTTGTTGCTTTATCTTGGGATCAACAATGATTACATGGTTCAGAAGGAAGTGGACTTCAGTAGTTGATCAAGAGTTGGAGCCTATGGTGGCATACTGCGATAATTCGAGTTGTATCAAACTCTCACAGAATCCAATATTCTATGACAGGTCCAAGCATATAGAGATCATATATCACTTCATTCGATATAGAATCCAAAAGGGAGCAGTGAAGCTTCAGTATATTTCCATACATGAGCAGGTTGCAAAAATTATAACCAAACCCTTGGTTAAAGACAAGTTTTTATTCTTCAAAGATAAACTTGGAGTGGTGTATAATACCTTCCTTGCTAAGAGGGAGTGTTGATGTTCGGTAGCATCAGATGGGTATTTCTGCATAGGTTTAAGTGTCTAGACGTGTGGAAGTAGTCCAAAGCCTTCTACCTTGAGACTTTACTTTAATTAAAGTTATTATTCAAGTAAAGTGATTTTATTAGAGAGTTGAGTTTTATTTAAATAAATTCTTTAATTAGAATTAGTGAATTAAATAATATACATTGATATCAAGTGAGGTGAGAAGTAATCTCAATTGTCAATCACTTTAGAGATTAGGGTTAGGTCATAAAACAATCTTATAAAAGAAAGGATAGGGTGAAGGAGGAATATATGGTTGATACAAAGAGAGTTGGATCACGAAGGACTGTGATTCAAGGAGATCTTGGATAGGTGGAGAAGGAATTCCATCTAGATATCGGGTCAAGGAGAATACATAGCATAGGTAGTCACAAGTGGGTTTCAGTTGATTAGAGTTGTAGTAGCAAGATTGTATCATACATAGTTTTGTACAGTCTTTGAGTGCGTGTACATGGGTCTCAGTGGAGACAAACACATATATGTAGGTTTTCTTAAGGAAAGGTGTGTACATAATGGAAAATGTGAAATACCAAGGTCATAAAATAGATCAACAATTGCTATGGTTTGCAGGTATTGTTCATAGTTTTTTGTATTTATTTGTGGGCCATTTTCCTAGGTATGGGAGCCCTTGTATGATTTGAAGTTATTTGAATGATAATATTAGTTGATGGGAAGAATATAATTGTGTATTGTGGTTGAAATTTTTGGTTTCCATATTGCTTATGTTGTTTTATTTATTTCCAGCTAGTATATTTTATTTTGTGTGTGGTAATTTGATTATAAGCAAGGAAATACACAAGTTGGTAAAGTATATGGGTGTTGCGAATTGATTTTTTTAAAAAGGGTACAACAAAGCATGCATCCTCCAATATATTGAGCTACATATTCTTGCATTCTATGCCAATACAAATACCTTTGTAATTTAGCAACCATCTTCCCAACACCAAAATGTTCTGCAAACTTGGAGGTGTGAGCCTATATGATAATTTGCAATCTTTCACCTTTAGGAACACAAATCTTGTCTAACTTATAGAGTAACCCATTCTGGACATGATAGTCAGCCTTATTGTCACCTTCTTTTACATGAATTTGGCCTTAAAGTTGTCTCTAACACCTACATGAGATGTGAGATGTGCTCCTCCTAGGTAGAGCTATAAATAAATGTCATTCAAATGCACTATTACAAATGAATATAAATAGGGATGCAATACATTATTCATCAATCACATAAATGTAGATGGTGCATTACATAAACCAAAATACATGGCCAAACATTCATAAAATTATTGCCTTGTCTTAAAGGTGGTCTTCCAAGTGTCTTTTTCTTTAACATGTACTTGGTGGTAAATTGATTTGAGATCCAACTTGGTGAAGTACTGGGCTTGCTAAGATTGATCTAACAAGTCATCAATCCTCGGAAGAGGGTACCAATTCTTGAGTGTGATCTTGTTCAAATATTTGTAGTCGATACACATTCACCAAGTCCCATCCTTCTTGGGTACTATGATGATAGGTGTCCCACAAGGTGGGGTTATTGGTCAAATTACTCCCTGCTCCTATATATGTTGCAACAGTTTATTCACTTCATATGCTTCCAAAATGGATTGTCTATACAACCCAATATTGGGTAATGAGGATTCAAGCAACAACTATATCTTGTGGTCCACTTCCCTCTTAGGTGGTATCCCTTTAGTCTCCTGGAACACTCCTTTGTGTGTATGTAACAACTCCAATTGATGTTTTTTCTTTCTAGTATATCCATCTAGGGATGCATTTTCCCTTACCAATTCATCACCTAGGATATTCTCTCTTAAGAAAAGAAAAACATACATTTTACTTGAACTAATCAACTTTTTGGCTTGGTTGGCACTTACCAGTGAGATATTCAATTTAACTTTATGTGCATTGATCATTAAAGAATCCCCATACTTGATTAGGAAGTACTTGTTTTATCTCCTCATGAATATTTCATCCCTCATATACATGTAGGGGATTCCAAACACTACTATGCACACATCAAGGGATACTACATCTAACTCCACTTCATCAATAAATATGCACTTATATCAATTTTTATCTTACACTATTTTGTGACCTTGATATATGCATCCTTGTTTACCCTCCCTAATGGATATGGGATAGGATGATTATGAGCCTCCAACCCAAGTTTGGTGACTAGATTGGTTGCTATGAGATTGGTCTGTGAATAAGAATCAAATAGAGCATCTACCTTGGTCCTTATGATGAAGCATACTTAGATTCACCTCCTTCTGCACTAAAGTGCATACAATTTTCTCATCCACTTATAAGTTTCTCTCTACATGATTTCTTGAATCCATAGCTAGAAGTTTCTTCTTCTTGGAATCCATATAGTTCTTAGGGTTCAAATCTAGATGTAGTTTCCAACACTTTTCTTCAGTGTGACCATTGATATTTCAATGGCTATAGTGGTTACTTGGATCCTTGCACTAATGTGTAGTGTATTTTTTCTCCTTGTATTTCCCTTTCCACTTCTTCGTCCCCTCCTTGGAAGCATCTTAGTGCTCTTTCTGTTTGGAACCACTTGGTTTTCCTTTCTTGTGGCCTATATTTTCCATAATTTTTTCTTACACAGAGGCCTCATCAACTGTCCTAGGCTTGAAGAGAATCACTTTATTTAAGAAATTACTATGTAGACCCCCCAGATACTTGAGGAGTACATATGGGTTCTTGGCAGAGATACCCAACATGATAGTTGTTGTCACCTAGGTCTGTACCACTGCCCTCTTTTATCTTTCACCCTATCCATCCATCAATGTTGAGATTTATTGTTGCTTGCTTAGCCTATTCCCCATTTTTATGCTTCATGACCTCTATTTGTCGTTGCTTATTTGCACCTTCTTTTTTCTTTCTTGAGATGAGTCCATGTTCTGGTTTGAATTCAAATACATGTCATCATATTTTCCACTAATGTAGGATGAAGCAGGTCCACCAAGTTTTTGTGTGCATAGGAGACATCCAGGTCCAACAAGTCGTGTGTAAGCGCAATAAGATTCCACAAAGAAAGGAAACGAATCAGAGAATTCCTTGTCAGACTCAAAATGCAAGAAAATAACAAGTTGACGATTGCAACGGTGAGGATTTAGCCTTCAATCTAGATCGATGGTTCCCGTGCGATCGGGATTTCAGATGTGGAGAAAATACGTTTTGTCGTTGGGCGCCTAACTCCCGTGTTGATCGCCATCGACAATGTACCCATCACTCCAGATCAATGGACCTTATCCCATTTCTTATCCAGGTGGATATCGGTGGCCACCCACCTCTTCCAACTAGCTCAAAACAGTTTTCTGGCAATTTTGGCAATTTACTATTTTTAGCAGTTTTAACTTCCGGGGCCATTTTGAGGGCCTAAATAAAGGTATTTCGAGATCAAGATTCTCAAATATAGAAAAAGGCATGATTGATCCCTAAAAATGAATCTCCTCAAAGATACCTTTCCAACGGGTTATCATACACCTAAAACAAAGATCATATGCAAAAGTTACGACCCTGGGAAGTTGGTGTACTAACTTACCCAGACGGGGCCCACATGACTTTTCACGCTTCATCTCCTAGGGTTAGGTTTTTGGATGTCTAGGGTTTTTGGAATTCCTGTTTATTGTAAAAATGTCTTCAGAGCCTCATTGTAATGATCTTCTTGCGAATGAGTGAAATCGTCACATCTCTTCTCAGAGATAAGCCGCCACCTTTCCAACAAGCTTGTTTCCACTGCATTTTACAGTTTCAACTTATTTCCTTATTGAATAGAAAACCAGTTTTACTGTATCTCTATTAATTTTTGTTAAGAACCTGTTAATAATCTGTAGTCATTTCATTTTTCTCATAAACTCCGGATCAATTTCGGACCCCCTCGACCGTTCTACCTTTAACAGTGGGGGGGGGGTCTGAAATGGTGGTTTCCCCACCGCAGGCCCTACCTAATGTGGGGGATCCTCAGAATTTTAGACCCCCCCTCTCCAATCCACTTACTACCTAGTCCCCCCTCGGGAATCCTGCTAGATTGCCTCCCGATACCACTCCTCTGACCACCCAAAACATTTCCTCCACTCACGCTTGTCACCTTTCGCATATATACCACCCTTGACAACTCCTGAAATCATGTACTTGTATGACATTCTACGTCACCTCCACCCACATCCACTCATACTGCTCACCTCCACTTCATCTACATCCACATCGTCCACCTCCATGCATCCTATCTTCCTATTGGACGCTCGCCTCCACGTCTTCATGTTCACAACCAGTTCATCATAGAGAAAGCGAGGAGAAGGGCCAACTACAGTCGAGCTAGAGTGCGCTTAGCTTCCGAAATATCAGACACATACAGAGAATTAAGTCTCGGTCCTAGGTTGATGTAGATTGACTCTAGAACACTTCAGAAAACTACCTCTTCCGCAAGCAGATATATGCCCATGCAACCAGTTATCCTCCAGAGGCCTCAAATAGCTCACATGCATGCCATTACTCAACATGGAACCCTGTTTTGCCACTCCAAGTCCTATTTCTACCAATTCAGTTCCTCCAACGCATGCATCAATTCTGTCTCAGAGACAATAGTAGTTTTTAGTCGATTAATTCCATCATTTTCTTAGATTAGGTTAAAGAGTGGTCTTTTGTGTGTGATAAGAACCAATTTTGTTTATTAATTCCAGTGTGAAGTTCACATGATGAACTCCATGCCATGTCAGTTATATTAATGAGTTTTTCCTACAGTCAGTCACCTAAAATTAGGTCTCAGTCCCCTAAGGATGAGAACCTCTGCAACTCTGTTAAATAGGGGCCTTTGAATGTTTTAGAGGTTGGGAGTTTTCAAGAGGAAATTAGAAGCAACAAAGGAATTGGACCTGCTTAGTTAACTGTAAAGTTTTCTACCTAGTGAATATATGTTGATGACAGTTGTGTTTCTTACTCAAATATTTATGTGTTTATTCTTATCTTGAATGTAGATTTTGTGATGTGTGCAATGTACATTTCCTTATTTTGTCAGCTATTTTTTTGGTGTACCTTTTGTTGGTTATGCAACCTGTTATACAAATATTGTTCAATGAAAGATCCACTATTTTGCAACCTGTTGAATGATTTTCATCTAGATATTTGTCTAGGTCTTGAGATATTATCTTAAGTCTTAGTTTCCATGCAGCAAGTGGTTCATTGCATTGCTTGATTTTTTCTGTCTGTGTGTGTCTTTTCATACCCTCAATTGTCATTTAATACCCATGCCATTAGAAAAGGAGAACCTATTTTTACAATGTGTGTCCTACCCTACCAGAGAACCATCTTTGAAAACCTATCCTTAATCTTACCAACAAAACTAACATATTAAGGAATAATCATTCCAAACTGATAGGTGGCCTAGATTTTCCCTTCAACAGTCAGGTCCAAACCTTAGGACCAACATCTTCTGGTGTTGTTTCCGGGGAACAGAGTAATGAAATATATTTCTCTGGGAGAATGACATTGATTAGATCTAACCTTTGATGGTGAACAAAGATAAAAAACAGACACACTACCATCTTTCACCTAGCGACTCCACTGAGTAAAATCTAAAGAACAAATATTGGCACCCAGAAAAGGATTCAACATATCCAAATCTGAAGAAAGCAAAGCCACGAAGGCTCATACTAACCCTGAGAAGGATACAATAGTCTCTGAGCCAAAAAGGAAACTAATAAAATCCACTATAGCCCAGAGATATACTTCCCCCCTCAAGGGAAAAGTTGCACAGTAAGAGAATACATCTAATCATCATCACAAGCAGCTTGAATTTGCTAGCTCTGAGAATCATAATTCCAAATAAGCTTAGACATCTCCAACTTCTGATTCCACTTCAGCATCCAATCCTGCATCCACCCTTGTATCTCCCATAAATCCTCATATTCCTATTATTCAAGCCATGGTCATTAACAGGATGGATGCCATAATTGCTGCTAGATATGCACCCCTAGTTCTGCCTGTAGGCTTGCATTCCTTCCTAGCCACATATTACATGAAATTTTTTCCAAGGTATAACGGGGAAGGTGGAGTCGCTGCTGAGGAACATCTGGTAGACTTCTATAGCTTTGCAAATGATTTTAACATTGATTATGCAGATGTGTGGATGAGGTTGTTTGTACAAATTCTAGATGGGGAAGTTAGAAAGTGGTTCATGGGTATTCCTCCAGCCTCCATTGCAGATATTGAGGCACTGGATGAAACTTTTATAAAGGAATGGGGAGATAGGAGAGATTACCTCTACTACATCATTGAGTTTGGGGCCCTAAAGAGAAATAATGGTGAATCTATTTTAGATTTCACCAAGAGATTCAATAAGATGTATGGTAGAATCCCAGATGATGTCAAACCAACTGAAGCCTCTTCCAAGATCACATATGCCAATGCATTTGATGCAGAGTTCTCCCTCCTCCTGAGAGAGAGAAGATCAAACACATTGTTGTCCATCCAGGAAGCAACCATTGAGGTTGAATATAATATTTTGGCATCAGACAGATTAAAGACTAGATCTGATAAAGATAAGAAAAAACAAAGAGAGGATTCCCCTGCCTCCTCTAACTCAACCACATCTGATCCAAAACTTGATGAAATGACCAAAAAATTGAAGGATCTGACTTCTGAAATAGCTAAGATGAAGTGGGAATGTAAACAACCAAACGAATCTTTTCAAGGGGCTGGTAATATAAATCAAAATCAGTTCAGAAGGCCTAATGATGCCCCTTAAATAATGCAGAGAGAAAGGAGAAATGTTGATGATCAAAGGGTAGTTCATCCTTTCCAAAACAATCAGATTGAGGAAATGGATGTAGATAGTGATGATGTGGATGACACTGCTATGATTTTCAATGAAACATATTATTATACCAGCCATTTAACACAACAAGAATATGAGGTAGCACAACTGTCAAATCAGTTTGATAATCAAATAGGGGAAGAGGGAGTTATTCAAAGCCAACCCAAGAATAAATATGATTTGAGGACGAGAGCAGGGGCTCCCAAAGGCACTACCTCCAATCAAAATAAACAAGATGAAGTTCCCCCCAAGACAAATCCAAGTAAAGGTATGTCATCTAAAGCTCAGTCACCTCCCTCATCTAAACATACAGTCCCTGAAATAAAGGAGGATGATAGGCCACCAACCTCTTTCAACCTAGAAAATGAGTTGAGCAAGATCAAGATCCCTGTGCCTTTGACAAAATTGATGAAGAATGAACCTTTCAAAAAGTCTATCATGAAAGTTATGCAACCAACTTCTCCTAGTGTATCTTCTAATGTAATAAGTTTGCAGTATGAAAACCCAACCATTATTGTGGGTCCACACATTAAGGATGGCTCTGATGCTTATCCTCCATTCTATATATCTTTGAATTTCCATGATAATATCTTGCACAACTATCTTATGGACTCATGAGCCTCTCACAATATCATGCCCAAAGTTGCTATGGAAGAGCTAGGTCTGGATATCACCAAACCTTACCAATACCTGTACTCCTTTGATTATAAGAAATTAAAATGTCTCAGACTGATAAAGGACATGGTGGTTTCTTTGGCAAAGTTACCCATGAAGAGTGTAGTGATGGACATTGTGGTGGATGACATTCCCCCAAAGTTTGGTATGCTCTTATCCATAACTTGGGATAAGAAGGTGTGAGGATCATTGCAAATGGACCTCACTTATGACACCATCCCTGTGTTTGGAGGAGAACATAGGAGGCTATACAGAGAGGTAAGGTTATCCTACATTGTCAGTGACCATCAGAACCCAAGCAATCAACCAATTTATGCTGTTGAGGACAAGATTGGCTCATATGTCTTTCATTTAAATGATGATGAACCTAAAATATCAGTTAGCCAATGAAAAGATCAGCCACTGATAGGTCAACAAAACAAAGTATGGAAGATGTATTTTGATGGCTCTTCATCAAAGGAAGGATTTGGTGTAGGTATACTCCTCATTTCCCCTTCAGAAGAAGTAATAATCCTCTCTTATAAGCTAGAGTTTGAGACTACTAATAACATATCTGAATATGAAGCTCTAGTGTTAGGACCGAGGGTTTCCAAAGACATGGCCATTGATTGTGTAGCAGTTTTTGGTGATTATAAGTTAATCATCAATCAAGTAAGGAACATCTATCCGTCTAAGAAATAGAGGCTCAAGAAATATAGGAACGAGGTATGGGATCTGATCGATAATTTGTTTCTAGAATTTAACATTTCTTTCATTCCCAGATAACAGAATTAGAAGGCAGATTCTCTGGACTTAGATGCCATCATTTTCAAGCCTCTCGTTGGCCCAAAAATTAAAAATCAGGTGGAAATCAAACATAGAACAACCATACCAGACAACATAAAGCATTGGAAAGTATTTAGTGATGATCTAGAGCTGCAGAGATTTCTACACACCATTGATGAATTCTCTAATATCTCAATTGATCAAGAAAGTCAAAAAGGTGAAAATGAGAAATTAGAAGATCAACAATCATCTCATCTACTGAAGACAGTGGTTGGTCATGATATTGTGTAGATGAAAACCAATCACATTCTAAGAGGACTAGTGCGATTGGAAAGGTTGTTTGATAGTAATGATGTTTACAAAGGAGCTTCCATGAAGAACCAAGAAGAAGAGATAACAGATTGAAACATTGGGACCACTGAGAATCTCAAGATCATCAAGTTGTCCAAAGCAATAGCTGCAGAACAAAAGGACAAGTATGTCAATCTCTTTAAAAGTTTTGCTGATATTTTTTCATGGTCCTATGAAGATTTGAAGACATTTGACACTGACATAATCCAGCACAAGATCCCTCTAAAGGCTAGCTCCAGGCCATTCAGACAGAAGATTCGAAAATTTAATCCCATGTAAATGTCCATAATTGAGAATGAGCTGAAAAGAATGTTGGATTCCAAGATTATTGTACCATTGAGGTACTCAAACTGGGTGGCCAACTTAGTACCTGTAAGGAAGAAAATTGGGGAGATACGCTTGTGTGTTGATTTCAAAAATCTCAACAAGTGTTCTTTGAAGGAAAATTACCCCCTCCCCAAGATGGATAATATTTTACAGAGGGTGGTAGGTGCACACAAAATTTCCTTTTTAGATGGATACTCTGGTTATAACCAGATGGCAATTTGTGAATAGAACAAAGAAAAAGCAGCATTCACCACTCCATGGGGAACATTCATGTATGACAATATGCCCTTTGGGATGATGAATGCAGTGGCCACTTTTCAAAGGGCCATGGACATAGCTTTCATGTGGGAAAACGACAGATTTATGGTCATTTACTTGGGTGACATAACCATTTTCTCCAAGTCTGATGAGGAACATTTGCAACATTTGGAGCAGGTTTTCAAGAAATGCGTGAGGTATGGAATATCCCCTAATCCTAGGAAGTCTAACTTTTCCATGCCAGACGGAAAGCTCCTGGGCCACATCATATCAGCATGAGGTATAAAAATTGATCCAAATAGGGTTTGTGCCATTCAATATATTGAGATCCCCAGAAATAAAAAGGTTGTCCAGTATTTTATTGGTAAGATAAACTTCCTCAGATGTTTTGTGCCAAATTTTGCTGAAATTATGAATCATATTACTAACATGTTGAAGAAATATGTTGTGATAAAATGGTCCTTGGATGAAAAATAAGATTTCCAAAAAATCAAGCAAGCTTTAGTTGAAGCCCCTATATTAGCCAGCCCTAACTATACCAAATATTTCTTCATCTTCTCCTTTGCTTCAGAGGAAACCATTGTTGTTGTACTGTTGCAGAAAAATGAAGAAGATCATGAGCAACCAAATGCCTTTTTCAATAGAGCCCTCCAAGATGTTGAACTGAAGTATGATATATTAGAGAAGAAGGCTTATACACTGGTCAAAGCACTCAAATCCTTCACGGTCTATGTGTTATATTCTAGCATAACAACCTTTGTTCCTAGCAGCAGTGCCAAAGAGATTCTGGTCCAGCCAGACAGTAAGGGAAAAAGAGGGAAGTGGATTATCAAATTATTGGAGTATGACCTGCACATAAATCCCACCAAGCTGATAAAGGGGAAAGGACTGGCCAAATTCCTATCACAATCAAGTTGTAAGGTGCTAGAATTGCATCAAATCGTCACCCAATCAGATGCACCCATCAGACAGCTTGGACAAGACAACTTACAGGTATTTGAAAACTACTCCTCTTCACCTTGGTATAAAAGCATCATCTATTTTATACATCATTTAGAATGTCCACCAGATGTGAAAAAAGACAAAGTCCAGGTCTCTCAAATTGAAAGCTATCAAATTATGCATTTCAAACCAGAGCTTTTATTTGAGAGATCTTGCTGGCATCCTGTTAAAATGCCTTGATGAAAAAGAAGCCAAACAATTCGCAACAAAAATGTATAGAGGAGTATGTGGAGGACACCAACATTGGAAATACACAGCTCTCAATATCCCTAGGGAAGGATACTACTGGCCCACCATTTTCTCTGATGTGTTTTCTACTGTCAAGGCCTGCAACAAATGTCAGATATTTGCAAGGAAACAAAAGTTACTGTCACTACTCCTAAAACCTATCATTGCCAATGGTCCATTTCAGCAATGGGGGTTATACTTCATAGGAGAGATAAATCCACCCGCTAGTGGACATCACAAGTGGATCCTCACTGCCACCGACTACTTCACCAAGTGGATTGAGGTTGTGCCCACCAGGAATGCCACTGACAAGGTGATCATGAATTTCCTGGAAACCAATATTTTTTCCATATTTGGTTGCCCCAGTAAGCTTATAATAGACAATTCCCAAGCATTCAAGTCCAAATCCATGATTGACTTTTGTGGCAATCATAAAATTTCCTTGACACATTCCACACCCTATTTTCCTCAGGGAAGTGGCCTAGAAGAATCATCAAACAAGACACTCATCAGGATCATTAAGAAGTTGTTGGTTGAAAACAAGAAATCCTGGGACTCTAAACTAAAGTATTCGCTATGGGATGACAAAATCAACACCAAGAAGTCTTTTGGAACCTCACCATTTCAACTTGTTTATGGCATAGATGTTGTTTTTCCCACTCAGCTTGGTATACCGGTCCTAAATTATTGCAGGAAGAGATTGAGGAACCCAATGACATCCAAATGAGAATATTATAGATTATAGAGGTTCAACAAAGGAGAGAAGCACTAGAGCAGAGGACCTAAGCATATCAAAATACGATCAAGTCAATCTTTGACAAGAAAACCAAGAAGAATATCTTTCAAAAAGGTGACCTGGAATTAAGGTGGGATGCCAGAAGGGATGATAAGTCCAAGCATGGTAATTTTGAAAACCTATGGTTTGGCCCTTTTAAGGTGGTTGAAGTTCTGGACAACAACACATTTATCGTGCACAATCTAGATGATACAAATATCTTTGGAGGCCCAGTAAATGGGTGCTTCCTGAAACACTATTTTATTTGAGGATGAGGGAAGGTCCCTCTCGCATCATAGATGATTTCCTTTTATTGTTTATTTTGATTAGTTATTTGTGTGTGAATAAAGACTCCATAGCCCAACAAAGGCATTAGGGTGTAGTTTCAGTTTTTAATTTAATAAAAAGCATGGCTGAGGCAGAGTACAAGATAACACAGGGCTGGCAGAAAAAACATAAGTAGGAAATGGAAGGTAAGAACAATCGTTTAATACTAAGGCACAGATCTATGGTTCTCAACACCTCATAGGGATGAGCTATCCCCAGTTGGAGCCAATGTTTTCACCTAGGCCTGCACCCCTTCCTTCTTCTATCTTTCACCCTATCCATCCATCAATGTTGAGATTTATTTTTGCTTTCTTAGCCTATTCCCCATTTTTATGCTTCATGACCTCTATTTGTTGTTGCTTATTTGCACCTTTTTTTTTATTTCTTGATATGAGTCCATGTTCTGGTTCGAGTTCGAATACATTTCATCATATTTTTCACTAATGTAGCATGCAACAGGTCCACTGAGTTTTTGTGTTCGCAGGAGACATCCAGGTCCAACAAGACCTATGTAAGCTCAGTAAGCTTCCGCAAATAAAGGAAGTGAATTAGAGCAGTCCTTGTCGTAATTGAAATGAAATAAAATAACAAGTTAACGATTGCAACGATGAGGATTCAGACTTCAAGCCAGATAGACGGTTCCCATGCGATTGGGATTTCATATGTGGAGAAAAAATATTTTGTCACAGGGCGCCTAACTTCCACGTTGATCGCCATCGACATCATCCCCATCACTCCAGATAAACGACCCTTATCCCATTTCGGACCCCCTTGACCATTCTAACTTTAACGATGGGGGGGTCTCGAATGGCAGTTTCCCCATCGTGGGCCCTACCTAACGTGGAGGCTCCTTAGGATTTCGGATCCTTCCCTCTCTAATCCACTTACCGCCTACTCCCCACCCTAGAATCCTATCGTATTGCCTCCCAATACCACTCCTCTCACCACCCAACACATGTCCTCCACTCACGCTTGTCTCCTCCCGTGTATATACCACCCTCGACAACTCCCGAAATCATGTACTTGTATGACATTCAACGTCACCTCCAACCACCTCCACTCATACTTCCACCTCCACTTATTCTACATCCACATCTTCCACCTCCATGCATCATGTCTTCCTATTGGACACTCGCCTCCATGTCTTCCTATTCACAACCAGTTCATTACAGAGAAATCGAGGAGAAAGGCCAGTTACAATCAAGACAGAGTGTTCTTAGCTTCTGAAACCTCAGACAGAGACAAATGATTAAGTCTCGGTCCCAGGTCGATGCATATTGACTCCAAAACACTTAAGAAAACTACCTCTTCCGCAAGAATATATATTCCCATGCAACTAGTTATCCTCCAGAGGCCTCAAATAGCTCACAGACATGCCATTACTCAACACAGAACCCTATTTCGTCACTCCAAGTCCTCTTTCTGCCAATTCAGTTCCTCCAACGCATGCATGAGTTCTGTCTTAGACACAATAGTAGTTTTTAGTTGATTAATTCCATAATTTTCTTATATTAGGTTAAAGAGTGGTCTTTTGTGTGTGATAAGAACCAATTTTGTTGATTAAGTCGAGTTTGAAGTTCACATGCTGAACTCCATGCCATGTCAGTTAGATTAATGAGTTTTTCCTACAATCAGTCACCTAAAATTAGGTCTCAGTCCCCTAAGGACGAGAACCTATGCAACTCTATTAAATAGGGGGTATTTGAATGTTTTATAGGTTGGGAGTTTTTATAAGGAAAGAAGAAGCAACAGAGGAATTGGATCTGCTTAGTTAACTATAAATTTTTCTACCTAGTGAATATATGTTGATGACATTTGTGTTTCTTACTCAAATCTTTATGTGTTGATTCTTATATTGAATGCATATTTTGTGATGTGTGCAATGTACATTTTCTTATTCTTTCAACTATTGTTTTAGTTTACCTTTTGTTGGTTATGCAACCTATTATACAACTATTGTTCAGTGAAAGATCCACTATTTTTCAACCTGTTGAATGATTTGCATCTAGATATTTGTCTAGGTCTTGAGATATTATCTTAAGTCTTAGTTTCCACGCAGAAAGTGGTTCATTGCATTGATTGATTTTTTTGTTTGTGTGTGTCTCTTCATACCCTCAATTGTCATTTAATACTCATACCATTAGCAAAGGAGAACCTACTTTTTCACTGTGTTCCCTACCCTACCAGAGCACCATCTTTGAAAACCTATCCTTAAGCTTACCAACAAAACCAACGTATTTAGGAATAATCATTCCAAACTGATAGGTGGCCTAGATTTTCCCTTCAGTAGTTAGGTGCAGACCTTAGGACCAACAATATCCATATTTCTAAATTTGATGATGTACTCCTACATACTTTTCTCTTTCCTTTTCCTTAAGTAATGCTAATATATCCATTGGCCCTCTACATACTTGATAGGGTCGAATTGGGACTTAATGAGAGTTTTTAAATCTTCCCTTTTAGTTTCTATTAGATCACCCTCCAACCTAAGTGTCTCCATGTGGATTTCCCACTAGGTTAATGCATGGCCCTCTAATTTCAGTCAAGAAAAACAAATCTTCTTCTCCTCATCTATATTGTGAACACTAAAATTGACCTCTAATTGTTGCAACTATTGATTCAATTTTACTACATCGATCTCACCTTGGTATGGATTGATATCCAATTTTGATTCCATTTTAAATAAAGACTATGAAGGGGTAATGGCACTGGAACTTATCTTCTCTTTCTCAAGCTCTTTCCTTGAATCTGTTTCTACATATTCATTATCTCTATGTTTCCCCTTTGATATGATATCTAAGTTAGACCCTCCAACCTCGTAGAATGGTCGAATATTGTTTGCTAGATCCACCATGAGGAGGTTCATATTGCAAGAGATATCAACGACTTGATCTTCTAACCTAAAAAATATCTCTTCCATTGAATCTTGAGGGTTGTTGTGAACATAGTCATCTGCCATGGCTAGCATTCTGCAACTTTCTTGTTAAGCCAATTCCCAAATCCTACAACTTCCCACAAATACTCCAAGGAAACCCACTCTGATACCAATATGATCTGTAAAATTTCGTGGATATTCCACTGGAATAGTTTGTCACAATAGATCTTATAATATGTTGAAATATTTATTGTCTCAGATTTGTTATCTCTAGCTTATTGCTCTATTTTTATAACAAATAACTAAAATACAAAAATAAAAGAATGGGAAAATGAAAAAGAAACCATCCATAGAAATAAACACAATATTAACCTTAGGAAACCCAATATGGGATAATTCCTAGCTTGAAGGTGAGGCCTATGCTATGCTCTCTTTTCTTTAGTTATCAAAATGAAAAGACAAAGGAATGGGCACTCACTATGGAGTTTCCTATGACATTGTGGCATGAAAGGATGATACACAATCTTCCTCATCCTCTGTTATGATCTTGAAATACCACTCCTTTATGTTTTTCTCAACTATGGAACAAGTACAATGTTAAAGAATGGAACCTCTTCTCATCCAAACAACCTAATGTTTAACATAGCCTAACAGTTATTTAGGGTTAGGGTTTTGACTTCCTCAACCCTCAATTAGTGATAAGGTTTGGACCTTCTAGAATATTCTTGAAAATCCACATGTGTATAGCCACACACATTTGAGTAATGAGGGCTAACGTGGTATCCACTTGTACCATGGTGGAAAACAAGGTAGGTCGACTTGCGAGAGGAATAACTTTCACATACGAGCTCTGATCGAGGTGATTCTTGCACTGTTAGAAATGTCTCGATGTGTAGAAAATATTCAAAGGAAATATAGGGAGTTTTTTAAACCAAAAAATGATGTTTAATGCCTCAAACTAGCTACATAACGTTTTGGAGACAATTTTCCAAACTAGGACCCACCACTAAGATGGCGCTTCAAGTTGATTCCTATAATTGTTTCAAACTAGAAAGTACCAAGATAGATAAAAAATTATATGATGATCCAATCCTAATAAATATCCAACATAATACCCTCCCATGTCCATATAAATACTAATGGTTTACTATGTTGGCTTTCAAATTAGGGAGTATTATTGATCAATCAGGAAATAATGTCACCTTAGGAGTCATTGGAGTTCATCCAAATAAAAAAACACTACCTTAGAATCAACAAGAATGACAACTTGTTCCCAAATGGGTTGCATCACAAGAGATCAATATTGATCCCACATGGATGGAAGGGGTTGTGGGAAGTCATATATGCAACAAAAGTAGGGTTTATGGTGGTTACAGGGTGGGTGCGAGAGATTTTATGGCTCGCTCATTTCATTTAGAAGGAATTTCCTGGTTTTATGGTCACAAAATGATGGTAGGATGGGAAATCATGGTGAGAATTGGGTTCTCCAAAATTAAATCCAATGCTAATGGTACATAGGTATTCATGGTGGTGGAAGCGTGTCAAACAAAAAGCTCATGGTCTGTCGAATTCAAGCCTAAAATTGGGAATTGGAATTGGAGGGTGAAAATTCTACTTAGTCTCCTACTTTGGTTTTTCAATTTGTTGGTTTTGGTTGGTTGTAGTATGTGTTTTTGGAACATGGTCGATCTATTGCAGAATTGGTTTTTTTGGTTAAGAGTGTCGGGGTCCTAGGAACTACTTTGTTGATTCCTACAAATCGCCCCCCTTGCATTATTTTCTTTACCTATGATATTCAATCTTGTGGTTGGTCTATTGCTCATCTTGGCCTATATCAATCTTAATTTTGGTGAGAATATAGGGAAGGGAGTTCTGGTGGTGGTGAGGCTTGTGGCTATGTGGGAAGTTTTCCTTTGTTTCACTCTTAGGGGTGTCTTGTTCCTCCTGGTATAGGGACATAACAATTCACAAAGGGGATTTGTTGCCCCAATTTCTAAAGATCTCTCCCTTGATTCAATTTCAAATTATAACCTCTCCCCAATATCCACCCTTCAGTGTTTCATGCTCCTTAGGTATTCCTTTTGGTAACCCATAAATATAATCACCATGGATCTTGATGGAAAAATGGATACCCTTCCAACAATAAGACGGGTGCCAACAGAGGAACCCCAAAAGTGTCCCACCCTATTCATACTTCTCAGCAC
This sequence comes from Picea sitchensis, assembly GCA_010110895.2. Lineage (NCBI taxonomy): Eukaryota > Viridiplantae > Streptophyta > Pinopsida > Pinales > Pinaceae > Picea > Picea sitchensis. Next base: position 460,210 of record SNQJ01S0000451.1, read on the forward strand.
CTGACCCAAGATCAACAAGATGCTACGAATGTGGCATATAATTTCCAATGCCATTTTTTGAGGAAACTAACCAAGAAATGGATAGAATGGAGGACATTGTTAGGAAAAATAGGACTTAGGTTACTAGAGAAGTGATCCAAATTATGTTGTGAATGAAATTAAGGCATAGATATAACAAGGAAAAAAATAGATATATTTCAAGAAACATAATAATACAATTAAACTCATATTATATTAATGAATGGAATACAAAATATTGCAAACTAGCTAGAATGGTGGTAACTTAGCTTTGAATAAATAGATGTATCTGCTAAACTCATTCATAAGAAGTTAATTACCAAGAGACCAAAAAGGCCTTTTAACATAAAGAATCAATGAGAAAACCCTAAACATCCAAAAATCTAACCCCAGAAGATGAAACACCAAAAGTTTTGTGGGCCCTCATGTGGTTATTTGATATGTCAACTTCCCATGGGCGCAAATTTTGAATACAATATTCATTTGGGGTGCTCGATAGCCCGTCGAAAAGGTCTATTTGAGAAGTACACATTCTGAATGGCCTAATATCTATCTCCAACCACATCTTAGGTGATTTTACACCAAAACAATGTCGTTTAAGGCCTCAAAACAATCCTGAAATTTTGGGACCTGACAAACAGTAGAAAAACTACTAAGATGTGAAACCATTCATAATTAATTGATCCAGGTGGCTCTTGGAACGATAAAAACAAATCATCTCAAATGAAAATTAAAATGAATTCATTGCATAGATCTCAACGAAATATTTCTAACGCAATTTGTTAGGTGTTTTATATGTACTAAAAAAGACACTAAACTACCCTCAATTAAATTGTCAACCCGGGGTGAGTAAACTTAGAGTTGTAGAAAAATATATGCCAAAGGTAGAAGGTTGGTAGGAGTGTAGACTAACTAAGGAAAGTAGCTATCTAAGGCTAATCTACTCAAGCAAACCTATCTAATGAACAAACCCTACTAAGCAAATTGAAACTAGGTAACCTAAGTACTTTTGGTCCAAGGACTGATGAATAGTTCCTAAGAAAGAGAATGAAAACTCTATGTAAAGAAAACTAGTTCATGACAGT
>SNQJ01S0000452.1:0-21820 GCA_010110895.2 Picea sitchensis
GTATCAGAGTATAGTGTGGATGTGAACACCTCAAAAATATACACAGTAGGAGTCACGGGGTTTATTCCCTCAAAAATGTACAAAAGTGCTCACGACACGTAAACAATCCAACCTAGCTAAGGGCGGGGCCTGTTGGGTCGACTGTAGTGTACAACAACATTTTCCAAATGCTGAAAAAGTTGGACCCAAGTCCGTGGCACCCCAACTACATGAGGCTACATAGAGGGTGGTAGATCCTCAATCTCTGCCATAGGCACAACACAAGTAAGAGCAGTAAGGTTCCGCTCTACCTGCCTCAAAACTCTCTCGGTCTCCCCAGGTTGAGACCCCCCTGCTGCTCCTATCATTCCGGCGACTCCGGATGCTCCCGCCTCTGGACAAGGACGTCATCTAGTCCTCATAAAATTATCTAGATGCATTGGTCCCACGTCTGCACATAAGAAACAAATCATTGTCAGATACTCTAGTACACACACAAAAAACAAATGATATATATAAAAGAAAATAAAAATAAAAAACTTACCCAACTCTCCTCGCACTACTCCGGGAGGAACAACCATATTCGGGTCTCTATAAAAGTCGATACCAGCATATGGGTAGTCTTCTATCACTGGAATCTGGTGATACCACTAGTCGAAGAACTTGTCATCGAAGGCCTCCACGGTCCTTCTGCCACCCTGTCGCGGAAACAGTGACGCCTATCTACATACCATTGGGAATGTGGTTGAGTGTCCTCATACTATCTCTTGAGGGATAATAATGGGCACCCTCTCAAAGAAGAATGCACAAAGTATGGTCCCAAACCTGAAGTTTTTGTGCCTCCACATGCGACACTCAGTCAACTGCCTTTTCATGCAGTCAAGTAATGTCGTTCTCCAATCAAACACGTGTGCATTCAAACACTGCACCGCACAATGCATATGTACCCACGACACTTGGTGAAGTGCAGGGGATCTAGTGATCCACCCAATCAACAGTACTATCACTTTCAGTGATAGGTTAGATATCTTGTTGATCGGCACCTATGTGCCCACTTTGTCAGTCCCTGCCTCACAATGGAGCCCAATCAGCTTCGCTATGTTATGAGGCCCTGAAGGAAATGTGCAGAAGTTGAATGGTTCCCCTCTCCTCGAGAGGTCAGTCAAGAAATATATGTCATTTGTCATCGGAGTCAACGAATGACCTTCAAGAATGAAGGCCTTTGCATCTGGGTGCCAATAATCTATCAAGTCATTCAATAGCCTCGGTTGTGCCCGCATGAATGGACACTAGTAGAATTTTAGTAGCCCGCATTGAGCCAATGCAACAGTAATACCAGGGTCCTCATCGACCAAAATTTCAATGTCTTTATGCTCTCTTTCCCTCTAGTGAACATACATCCTGCAAGTGCCAGTTCAAGAGGGGAATTAGATCTTTCGTTTTAATTTTTTCACAAAATTAGGGGCATACGCGGGCTGTAGTGGTGACAGTCGCGTATGCACACGTGCAGTAATTCTTCTACATGCGTGCATATGCGTGCTGTCCCAAGACAACCTACGTATGCCTAGGGCTGACCCTTTTAAAAGGTCGACGCCCCCCCCAAAAATGAAATAGAATGCATAAATTAAAAATTGAAATGCAAGAGGAGTGAATTTGTACTTACTTGGTCCAATCGAAAGTTCGTTTTGTCCACTGAAGCTCCCAGAATCAACACTTTTATCAAAGGGGTGTTTTTGGCTCCATGGTCAATTTCCCAAATCAGTAATGGTGATAATGAGCTTCCAACTTCTATTTATAGACTTTTTGGTGCCTTTTTGTCATTTTTTGGACCCCCTTGTCATTTTTTCTAAACTGAAAATCATTTAGTATGGTTCAGAAGTTTCTTTTGGAAGGTTACAATAGAGGTCACTTCGAGTATTGGGAAGATTTTGGGAGATTTGGGTCACTTTTGAAGGTCCTTTGGTAAAAATATCATTTTTTCAACTTGAGCATTTAAGTTAGGATTCCATCACCACTTTTTGTATCTCGTTGTCTTTATCACTTTTCCATAGGATCGAACCCACTGAGTTGTGACACGGAACCATCTTTGTTTCTTTAGAAGTGTCGTAATGTCGTGGTAGAGCCTTCCCCTTCATGGATGCCCTAGTTAGATCTTGCTTGCATTTTCAACATCCATGCTGTTGGTAATGACTATAGGCTCAGGATTCCATGTTAGTCTTGTCCTGATTACAGGTTTGAGCCTCATATGCATGATTCTTTATCACTCTTCACCTCACCCTTGGGACTCCAAAATTTTTAAACGAATCTTCTTTTAAGCCCTTTTCAGAACCTTTAAAACATGAAAAGATTGTCGAGCGATCTTGTTGTCTTTCACTCTCGTTAAACTAAAATTTGAAGGCACGTCTGTCCAGTGGTAGTTTACCCCTTTTTCGGTCCGGATGGTCAACTATTCGAACAAAGGTATACTCTAGGAACTTCAGTTCTCTAGAAGAGTATTCTCATGTATGAGTTTAGCCCTTTTTTGGGCCTAAGGGACTAAATTTATGAAAAAGGAACCCCCACGGAGTCCATAGTTAAGCTCTTTTCAGACTCCCTAAAATTGAAAAGATCATCGAGTGACCTTGTTTCTTCACACTCGTTAAAATGTCCAAGAAGAACAACCTTTATGGAGTCCATAGTTAATCTTTTTTCAGACTCCTTAAAAATGAAAAAATTGTTGAGTGATCTTGTCTTTATCACACTCGTTAAAATGGTTTTGAATAGACGTTTGGTTGGTGATAATTTACCCCTTTTTAGAGCCGACTAGACTATCTTCAAAAAAGGTACCCCAATGGAGTCTTCTTTTTACGCTTTTTCAGACTCTCTAAACATGAAAAATCGTCAAGCTTACCTTCTCTGGGCTCGTTAAAATTACATCGGAGGACATTACCATTGTGTGTTTTATTAATCGCATTTGCATACCTGCGTCTTTGGCCTATCCATGTTTCTCTCAACTGAACCCTCTGAAGCATGCCTTATACACAAGCCCTGTAGCACTTTTCCTCTGTGTCTTGACACCTTTGGCCCATGGAGGATTTTTTCCGAGTGTCCTTTTCCTGAATATGTCCCTTTTCCCTGAGCATCCCTGTGTTTCGTGTGCTTGGAACTAGTATGTTTGTGATGCTTGATCCTCCTTTGTAACGTATCATTCTTTTATTCTTTTTCAAGCTTTCAAAAATTATTGAAAAAGACAAAAAAAACAAATATACCCGAAAAAGAGGAAGGGAAAAGTATTTTCTTTTTGTTGGCAGCTTAAGGAGTCGCCCTTGGACAAAGAAAATCTTTATGTTTGTTTTTCAAAGATTTGGGATATAGTATGACCTTAGGAATATTTTTTCATAGAGTTGCATCCTCCTTCCTTTGGTCATTCTTCCAAACATATGGAGAGTTGGCGTTGCCTCCTGCATCATCAACTTATGTCAATATCATGCTTCCTGAGTCTCATCATTTTTCATGATACTGTCCAAGGGAAGTTTTTACCAAGCTCATGTTGGCCTTTCTGCAGTTTGTCTCTTTTCCTCATGCCCGACCATCCTAAAACACCAATCAAAATCCTTTCTCAAAATAAATGAAGTTCTTTTCTTGATCACCGAGATCCTCTTGTCTATTCACGACAAGTTGTCAAATACCTCTGGGTAATAAAGTCGTACACTCACATTACACTCTTACCCGAGTTTTGAAGATCTTGAATTTGTTGCTCGAGCTCTGAAAGAATAATCTCCAGTCATCAGACGACACTTAACTTCTTGAAGATGGATACGATACATGTATATCTTTTGATTTTGAGATGTAGATCTGCTGTGTATTTCTCGCGGCTACACTTTATATAGTTATATGACATGGATCTACAGTTTATTTGATTGGAAACCATGTTTTTAGTTTTATTTTTATCCCGAGCATGGGTATTCCCGCCTCGGGGAGACAATTTTTTTTTTTGCAGATGGCAGCTCTCGAATACTGGTCCCTGGGCTCACTCATTTAGCACATTGATAAAGATTGGTAAAGTATTTCAGCCATCATATGCTCTTCTAACCTCACACTTTAGGGGGCATCTGTTATAAGCCTAAATTGCATCCATCCTGCATACCTGGCCTCAGGCCCTACTATTTTCCAATTTCTTGAGCCAAGATCTTCTAAAAAGCCCTCTTTTTTTAGCCATACGCACCTTGGCCTTCTACATGCAAGCCTTCTACAGCCCGCATATACTGACAAAAGAATAAAAAATGGAAATTTGCAGATGGGAAACAAAGTTTCAAGAAATTGTTAAAACCGTTTGACTGCTTATGGCCATTCATTCAACCGGATAACTACCTATAAAAGAAGGGGTAGGGGTCCCATTTGAAGAAGAAGAAGAGTATAGAAACTCTGCCCAAATTTATCCCCCCTTTGCTCAAATTTCCTGCAATTGTATTGTGCGGTTGAGTAGTTGGTGCATTGTGAAGAGGAGCCCATGACCAGGTTTGAGGAGCAGTGTCGGACACATATTATAAGTTTACTCTTGTGAATATTAATACAAAAAGGAATACTTTTTTCATCCCACCATATAATGTGTTCAAATTGTGTATTTATTGTATGATACTATCACATATAACCCAACAATTAGTATATGACATGCATGTTTGCAGCTCTCTATTTTTCCATGTGTGAATGCAGGTCAACTTTGGGAGGAGGCTTGTAGTCAAGGACCGAGTGAAAGCGAAGGGATCGACATCAAATGAAGGATTTAAGGTAGAGTTACCTAATATTGTTTGCACCTTTGTATTGCATAAATGTGGGGTTTTGTGTTGGGAGAATAGGAAAAAGTAGAGGCCTTTAAATGGTCATTTTCTGCATGCATGATTAGAGCCCTTAAATGCTAAGTTTGTAAGCGAGATTTCCCACTCACATCAAAATTGGCGACTCCAATGGGGATAAATTTGGGCAGAGTTTATATACTCTTATTCTTATTCAAATGGGACCCCTACCCCTTCTTTTATAGGTAGTTATCCGGTTGAATGACTGGCCATAGGCAGTCAAACGGTTTTAGCAATTTCCCGAAACTTTGTTTCTCGTCTGCAAATTTCCATTTTTCGTTATTTTGTTAGTATACGTGGGTTGTAGAAGGCCTGCATGCATATTCATGAGTGAACACATGGGATGTAGAAGGCTAGGGCACGTATGGCTAAAAAAAGAGGGCTTTTTAGAAGAGGTTGGCTCAAGAAATTGGCAAATAGTAGGGCATGAGGCTAGGTATGCAGGTTGGGTGCAATTTAGGCTTATAACAGTACCTCGTTCAAAGTTCAACATTTAGATTTTTGGCCTAAGAAATGGGTCACATGATGGATCCCGTATAAGAGGTGGGTTCCTCAAGGGGGGACACACAGAACAATTGAACCTCGGCTTTCAACCCTTCACGGGTATCTCCATGCCTTATGGTGTTAGGAACACTTGACTTGGAGGATTTTAAAGTTCCCTATTTGACAACTTCTACTATTTGAAGATGTGAGAACCAGATAATGGGGAGTTATTTGGATGCCTATCCCTGGAATCCTACCTAGACTAAAAAATTTCTTTTAGCACCTTTTGTGGAGGAAAACTTAATGTGTTTTTTATAAAAAAATTTGATGTGCTTGTTTGAGAGATTGGGGGTGTGAGCCAATCTCGTTGAAATTAAGTGGGAGTGGATAGTTTCGTCAAGAAAAGGGTGGGGTGTTTCAGAATCCCTTTGGAGGAAACTTACTTCAACCTCCATGTTTTGAGATGAAAACTATGTGAGTGAGTAGTGATTTTGTGTGTGAACAAGTGAAAGTGTGCCAAAAAACTTTTTAATAAATTAGGTGTCACCTTTCTGCATGTGGACTTTGCTTGGTCCTTACAAGTATTGATTACCTAATTAAATAAGTGTCATTGGTACAACCTTGCGGAATTTTAAAGTCCCTAGGAAACTAACATGTGGACATGTGGGTCCTTACTATTCCTTTAACTCCCTAATGTGATTTAGTCTAAGAAAGCTTTGAAGCTATCCTAGATTGTGCATATGTGGGCATGTACGGGCCCATTACAAAACCTTTAAACTTCCCTAGTGATTTAATCTAAGAAAGTAAACTTCAATCACTATCCTATCTTTGTATCATGCGGGCATGTATGGGCTAGTTACAATCTTAAGATGTGTTTGAAAAATAAACTAAGAGGATTCCCGAGGGGGTTGTTGTCCTCTCCTAAAGATTTTGTCTTTTTAAGGGAGATGAAATTTTCCCTCAATCTCTTTATGATTCTCAAGATCACTTTGGTGCACGAGAGAAGAGCATACTCAATGATTGATATCCAATTTTTGGTCCCAATGCAAGTTTTATATGTGATCTAAAGATGATTCCAACTTACGCTTTTAGTCAAAGCAAGCCATCCATGTGACAAAATGAAAGAAAAAGAGGAAATAATTATTTTAACCCCCTAAGTGCCTACGTTTTGACTAATCCCTTTATATGGAGAGGGAATATAAGTGTGGTTCAGATTACAATGTGAAAGGAATCAATTTTAAGAAGGCTATGGTACTTCCACAGATCACGAAAAGCTTACAATCTATGTTTTCTACACGGGTGCGCGGGTTTTAGAATAGAAAGAGGCGCTGTGAGCACCAATGCACGAACTAAAAGTGACTTATGGGTGTTGGTGCATAGAAGGCGCTGAGAAATACATTGGTTTTGGCACACGTGTGCTTAAGTCGTGCCTATGGTTTGAAAAACCCACGCACGTCTGACACACGACCATGAAGAAAATTCTGAATGAAATTCTCTCAACTCAGCTTTGAATCTGACTTTTTGCAGGTCGGCTTGGGCCGGTTATGGTACCTGCAGGTTAAATAAACAGAAAGAAGAGCTAAAATAACCCAAATGGGGTAGGAAATTGATACCTTTCCCCAACGGAGTCGCCAATCTGTTGCACCTCTTTTGTCACCTAAATGAGCAAAATAAAGGTGCTTACAAGCCCAGTTGGGTCAACTTAAAAGATAAGCAAAGAATTAAACTAAGTAGGATAACAACAATTAAAATATAGTGCATAAGGACATTATAACAAGAAACATTCAAGACTCATGCCACCAATGGAAAGGATTGTATTAGTGGAAAGAAAACACCAAAGAGAAAGGGAGACTTTGGGTCCCCTCTTCCTCCAAGGGAGGGCTCTTGGACCCCCAAATATTGAGCTCTTCTTACAAATGAGGAACTAGAATGAAATGGTGAAGAGAATCCAAAGTACATTCAATCTAGAGGTGATATGAATGGCTAAATGAAATGGTGCTAGCATACTCTTGATGAGGAAAGAGGATCCTCCAAGAGAATATCAGCAACATAGCAATACAAATGAATTCCTTGAAAATGTAGTGCACCCATGGCCTCTTTTTATAGCATAACTTTGAGGTATTATTCAACCAACTTTTAGTGTGAACAAGGGGCCATTTAGGGCACCCTTAGGTCTTTGACCAACCACCCAGCTGGATTCAGCCGAGATTTGGATGTCAAATCGACTTGGAAGATGAACCAGAAGTGGGTGGGAGGCCAACCAATATCATAAATGCACTGTTTTGAGGGATGCACAGTTTTTTGTGTCCACAGTCGTGCATCGTGTGCATGTGCACGTTTTCCTGCGTTTATGAATGGCGCATGTGCGCGTGCTCCTTGTGTAGTCTTAGAACATGCTAATTTTATTGTTGATTGTATAGTTTTGGGCCTTTTGGAAATTCATTTTTGGTCCATGGGTGAACTAATAGCTGTTTGAAGATGCTGGATTCCTGTAACCATTTGTGGACGAAATTTTAGTGATAACACCGTTGATCATCTCGAGAGAGATGTTGAGCGAACTTCAAGGTTTGAAGATATAAAACAATGTCTCCATACTAGGGGTTGGATGACGAGACAAGGAAAATGTGTTCATCTGCAAATGAATCAACATGGATAACATCCTCGTCTAATCGTGGAAAATCGGATATTAACCCTGCAAAAAATAACGATTTCTTGGACATGGTCGAAGAAAAATCGATATCGAATTCTTGTAAGATGAAAATTCATTTATTATATTTCCTTCCTATGATATGTCTAGTAAGGATGTATTGAAACGAATTGACATCGAAAATCACCGTTGTCTTGAAAAGTAATATATAGTGACATAAGCGTTCGAGCGCATGAATGGTAGCCAAAACTAGCTTTTGAACGTGAGAGTAATTAAGCTCAGGACCGAATAAATTTCGACTGAGAGAGTATATGATGTGCTCATGGAGCTCATCATCCTCTTGAAATAGAACCATACCAATCATCTCTGCAGACGCGACAATATACATCAGGTAATCTCTACTGTAATCAAGAGATTTCAGAAGAGGGGCCGATATCAAGGTTTTCTTCAAAGCGTCAAAAAACTCCTAGGCTCGCTCATCCTAGATAAAGGGGGTGTCTTTCTTCAAGAGTCACATGAAACACTTAGTGATATTGGCATAATTCACTATGAAACGATGTAGAAAGTTATCTTTCCCTTGTAAACCTTGAAGTTGTCTAATTGTGCATGGGAGAGGAAACTGAAGTATTGCCTCAACCTTAATAGGATCTACCATGATCCCTGTCTCAAAAACTAAAAATCCTAAGAGATGACCAGACATAACGCAAAAGATCCATTTATGAGGGTTTAACCAGATTCTATAGTAATGACATCTTTCAAAAACTAGTCAAAGGTGTATAACATGATCCACTCTCTTGCGAGAGTGTGTAGCAAGATCATCCAGGTAGGCTTTGACTATGTGCTTGAGATCGTGAAAGGAGAAAGTCATGGAACGTTGGAAGGTTGCTCCGGTGTTTTTAAGGCCAATAGACATTTTCCGGTATGAAAAAGTACCCCAAGGACATATAAATGTCATCTTGTGTTGGTCCTCAGGATTGATCTGGATTTGGCTATAGCCTGAAAATCCATCCATAAAATAAAATATCTCGCTTCTCACACACTCATCCAGAATATGATCAATGAAAGGCATGGGGAAGTTATCTTTAGGAAACTTCTTGTTCAGGTCGTGAAAGTCCATACACACATGGATGGTTCCTTTCTTTTTATTCATAGGAATGGGATTGGATACCCATTCACTCAAGGGAACTGGGTAGATGAAACCAACGTTAAGCACCTTCTCCACCTCTGCCTTAATAGCAGGGGCCTTCCTAGGATTCACAGCTATAAGATGTTGTCGAATAGGTTTAGCATCTGGGTAAGTTCTAATCTCATGTTCGACAATCCGAGGGTCGATCCCTGGCATCTCTTCGTATGAACAGGCAAATACATCTCGAAATTATATGAAGAGATTAGTGTAGATCATATTTTCTTCTAGTGAACAATCCGCACCTATATTTACATTCTCAATCTTTCCAGGGGTATGAGAGATATCGATCGAGATAGTAGGATAAATACTCACCATATTTCCTTTGGCATAAATTTTTTGCATATCAAGTGGAACTACGACATGACCGACTATCTCACTCAAGGTAGACCGAAAGTCATCTTGCTCGATTCTTTCAAGACTTGGGAGAAAATAGGATCGATGATGCATATCATCCCAAGGTCTCTCGGAACCATTCATGTCTTCGAGGATGGATTCTTCTGAAGGAAAAGTATCATCTAAGAAATCATGCGAACAAGATAATGAGGTGGCTCATAGAGGCCTAATAATAGGATCCTCCTCGTCCGTCTACAAGGTAATAGGATCAGGATCGATGGAAGAGTCAAGAATAGCTTGATATGCAATCTCCACTGCCGATAGTGGCATATCCATGCCATCATGAAACTTTCCTTCACACGACAAATTCAGAGAAGGTAGGGTCCATGGATCACTAAAATAGGAAGTGTGGAAAGGAATGGACCTCCCTGTAGAAGCAGGCCTACTAGAAATGGTGTAAACATGGTGAATCGATGTCGAGAAGTCGAAAGTACCCATGAGGGAGGAATACATTACGACACCGATATTATCGGTTGATGGCTTAGAATTGTCGATCGCAGGGATCAACGGTCCAACATATGTGTTAGGACTAGAGTACCAAAAGGATATCTGGTCGATAGTCACAATCTCCCCTTGATGAGGAAAACAAAGTATATGGAAGATAGACTATATGAAAACGACCATAGCATAGGTCCAATTGCGACCCAATAACAAGTTATAATAGAAAGGTGCATCAACTACCTCTACCTCCACCTCTACCGTCTTCCCACCTAACTGGACCATAAAGGCGGGGAGAATACCATGAGGGTGGAAGGAATGGTCGTCAAATGTAGTCAACATGTTCGACGACTTGGAAAGGGTCGGAGAACCAAGAGATTTCCAACAGACCAGGGACATCACGCAGGTGGAAACACATTCATAAACGACTGCTCGTTTGATATTATACTTGGAATACTCCAAGTGGTTTTGGAAATCTACATGGTAGGGTAAGTGAGGCTTCACATCTGTGATGTCAAACTTGATAACTTTTGAGCCACGAGGTTCCAGAACTCCTTAGGTAGAGAGTAAGGAATTCCTCTGTGATGGACACATCTGGAGTACCTCAAAAACCGACATTGCGTAAGGGATTTGGCCCAGATCCTCAACAATAGAGTAGTTTTGGGAGGCTCTAGCATTAGGGTTGTGGGTAGAGCACTTAAGTACTCCTTTCAGAATATGAGGTGGTGGATCTGGTTTCTCAATATGTAAGTTTGTCTCCGAAGGGGGAGGAGGAGCTTCTAGACTGGTACTATCTTTTGAGGAGCTATAATCTCGAGAGCGGGTGGCTATATCAATTTTTGCATCGACCATATTGATATAAACATGGTTTCCATATTGCGACGGTGGGTTTTGACTTCCATCGGGTGCATTTCCGGTGTTCGAAGAGATCTAGTCTAAGTGTTGGTTGTGTGGATATGGATTCGTCAGCACAGCGGGTGGTATATTTAAAAGTCTCACAGCCTCCACAAGTTTGGGGCATAAATGTGTAAGGTGGTCATCGGTACAAAGTTTACAAGGAAACTTCACCTTATGTTTCTCTTTCTTTCCCTCTCCAGCATTATCATTCTATTTCCAATTATTATCCTTGTCCTTGGGTTTATTGTTATTCTTCCCACCCTTATGATTGTTTCAATCTTTCCTTTTATTCCCATCTAGTTGTTGGTCACCATTTGGGTTCTTCGACAATTGCACAGAATGTACATCTATCGATTGGGTGGGTTTGGAGGATGTAAATGAAGTTGGTCCTCCAGCAGAATTCGTTGCCGAGTCTGTGGAATTTACATTGGCGGAACCTACAATGCCATCAACATGAGGTCTAAGATTCTATCTAGGATCGTGATTTGGTCGTGGTGCGTCTGGAAGAAGGTGGTATAACATCGCAGAATGAGCGTATATCAAATCGAGTTGCTGGGCTCTAAAGATACATTTTTCCTTATTGAAGACCTCGGAAGTAGCAATGTCCTTCGAGATAGGAGCATGAAAATACTTTAGGAACCATTCTAGAAGAAAGGCCGAGGGTATAGGAGTCTTAATCAACCACCTCCATCTACGTCATTCTTGGATATGGTCTGAGATGTGAGTGTCGGTGCCCTGGCGTAGAGTTGAAAAAATTTCAAGGCCAACATCGTAACGAATGGGCAATTGAAAGTGGTTGAGAAAGCCTAGCACCAACTGATGGAATGACCCGTATGTCCCCCTAGGTAGCTCAATATACCATTGTGACACAACTCTAATGAGAGTGCGTTGAAAGAATCGAAATCTAATAGAATCATGGTTCAGCAAATTTGATGAGCACCAAAGGTGAAAAGCAGTGGCATGATCACCAGGGTCCTCTCCATTCTTACCTTCAAACTTTGGAATGTCTAACAGAAGTTTGGTTTTTCATTAAATTAGACAAGTCTAGCAGATTAAGCATGGCCAGAAAGGGAAGGCGGTGTTGTGACATCTGGCTCCACCCTCCCATGAAAGATTGTGCATTGGGAACTGCATTCCATCCAGGATTCTAGTAAGGACCAAAACCCTATCCGGAATTATAAGTCCCTCCTCCAGGTTGATTTGTATAATATGGGTTGGGCATCATTCCAGCATGAATGTTCTGATAAGGATTATGAAAATTGCCCCTGACCGGATTCGATCCGAGATGGGGGTTGTGAAAATTTCCCCCAACCAGATTGGATTCGGGTTGGGGGTTTCTCAAAGTGTAAGACTGACCTCCTCCAGGTGGGAACCTAGAGGATTGAAGTGGATTCATCATTCCAAAAGTATTGGTTGGAATCGACACCCAGGAGGTAGGGATATAAGGCGGAACTTGTCCGTCAGCTGGGTTGTTCTATCCAGCTGTAGAAGGATTAGACCCAGGGTTAATAAAATGGACACTTCATAAATTAGGATTCGTTTTGGGAATATGAGAACCACCAAATGGAAAAGGAGTGTAAGGAGGTGTAGTGCCCCCAAGTCCTAGGCTAGCATTAGGGCCAACAGCTGGGATGGTAGTCGAAAACTACGATGTGAAGTTAGGCATATCATAATAAAATGGACTAGAAGCCATAGGGATGGACTGAACATTATAACTCGGTGAGTGACCGAAACCCCCAAAAGGGATCGAGGCAAGATATGAAGCATTAACTACAGGCTGAGCCATAGTACTGGTATAAGCCTCTGACACTGCAACTGTAGCGGTTGCAGGAGTCGAAGGGGTGCCATTAACTATAGTGGGTATAGGAGTTGAAGAAATCCCAGTGTTCTGAAGACTGGACTAAGTACTCATCCTTGTGGAATCACAAGTTTGAAAGGTGGATGTGTGTGTACCACGTCTACAAACTCTACACCTTTTAGAAGGCAAGAACCCGAAATCTGATGGTAACAGTAGCAACTGATGGGATCGGCAAGGAAGTTGTTTCAACTCCACGACAACTTATGACTCTACAAAATACAAATATATCCTAAGGCCAACTAGTAGTCAAAGAGCATACCAAAAAGTCAAACGACCAATATGCATGCAAATGGGCTAAAGTGGCTGAGTGGTCTCCCTCACTAAAGAAGGTATGCCTCGTCCAAGAGGGACCTGAGACTCCATGCTAAAGTTAGGAGGTAACATAATAAGTTATAGAGTCCCTCGTGGGCTTAAAAACCAGTCGGTCAGATCCCCCCAGAGAGGTAATCCTCCATAAAGGTTGTTTGTTGTCCGACCTCTATCTGACCCTAGATACAAGAAGAATAACCCCTGCAAGTAACCTATGAGATACCTAAGTCAAGCAACTAATAAACCACTATATAATCAATGCACAGGCGAGCAGTTGTAAGTCTGGATCACTGTATGGGCAGGGTAGCAAAGCCTAAAACCTTGAAAGCACCACCTCTCACAGAGGTATGGGTACTAGAAAGATCCCCAAATACGAATAAATCCACAGAAATATCTCTAACGCTAGGTGAGTATCTAGGGGTTATCCCTTCAACTAACTTCGCGCGACGTTGTGATTAACTACGGTGTGAGCGGAGCCTCTTGATATTATCAATTATACAATGGACTTCTTAACTCCATTTCTCAGACACATATGTTGATTTAATTGCCTTCGAGAAGTTTACTCACAAAATCCTATTCCAAGGCACTAAATTCTAGACTAGTTTGTGCACCCTAAAAATAAAATCGTGACTAATCAATTTTAGTTTAAAGCATAAATTTTACTGGTCGTGATTACTCAAAAGGGTATGGAAGCGAAACTCATGATATTATGACTCTGCAAGAAGATAAATATGAATATAATGAAAATTATAACTTTAACTTTTCAATGAATGATATGCTGATAAAAACAGTGCAATTTTCAATTTCAACTCTACAATTCAGAAGTAAAATGCAATATTTTGCTAAATGTACTAAGCTAATGATAAAGGTTCAAAGAAAAAAATGCTAACCAATGAAAACTACCATTTTTTTGGTATTTTCAATATATAAAGATAAAATGCATGGACTGAGAAGCAGCCTGATATAAAAATTCTACCATGTATAAACGAAATAATTCAAGCAAAATACCAAGCAGCCAAGAAAACAACCCAGGGTTAAAGGACAAATCAAAAATCAAAAAAACAATGAGAAAGACTACGCCCATAAATTCAACTCTCAACAAGCTTCTTGTCAACCCATAGAAGCTCAACAGGCATTACAGAGACCTAAGAAGGCTCAATAATCATCAAATCCCACCCAACAGTCATTTAAGCAAGAAAAAAAGCAATGGAAAGTGGTATACGCGACTGTTCAAGAGAACAATGCGTATATATGCAGCTTGCAGAGAGGCAGAACACGTGTGTATGCGAATGTCAAGGAAAAAGGAGTCTACAGGCTTTAAAACAAGGCCAGACAAGGGAAAAAGGGTTGAAAACTCAGACTCAGAGTGAATAGAATCTGTCAAGCAGTGATACGACAAGAAACACAAAGGAAAAAGAGCAATGCAAGAAGAAAAAATACTTCAACCCTTAGAAGGAAGAACTTCCCCAGTGGAGTCACCATTTCTGTTACGAGGGAAAAAATCTCTATGGCCAAGGGTAAACCACAATA
Source organism: Picea sitchensis (assembly GCA_010110895.2). Taxonomy (NCBI): domain Eukaryota; kingdom Viridiplantae; phylum Streptophyta; class Pinopsida; order Pinales; family Pinaceae; genus Picea; species Picea sitchensis. The sequence continues at coordinate 14,553 of SNQJ01S0000452.1, forward strand.
GACAAGTATGACTGCAGAAATCAACTTAATTCCATTGTATGCTATAAAAACTAATGCGCAAGATAATAAAGAGGCCTACCTTGATCCAACGTTCGATGATGTTCCACCGTTGAGCACTTCGACCCAAAGCTTATACCTGCAATAAGTTCTTAACAAACAAGCAGAGAAAGTGTATAGTGATAATATAAAGGGGTTAGCACATCAGATAGCAGAATCCATTAATAAACATTACAAACATGCCCATGGATAATAATCATATATTTGCACGACACCAATAGGATGGGAAAGGAGTATTTCTATTAATAATTCATCAGTAGAAGTGTCAACATTACAAACTTCTGTGTCGGCATGGTTCAAAACCAAGGAACCAAGTTCCTTCCAGCTGGGTCTCCACCACTTCAATCCTCCACCAAAGGAAAGTTCAAAGGAGAGAGATAATGAGGTTCTCTCAACAATAGGGAAAGAGCTTGGGGGTTGAACACTATGTTCAAACTTGAGGGACAAAGGGATGCAGACTCAATATGAAGTAATTTCTCCAGAGTAACTTTTCTCTAAAAATTGAATGCTTTCTCCTTTTTTCCATAGCTCGGAATTGTGATCTTATATCCTTCAAAATGAAACTGAAGAGTCGAGTCAGAACATTTCCAGTATATGGAAGGCCAAAGATCATAGATCTCATGTTGTGACATGGAAACCGACTCCATTTTTTTATTTTCTGGCACAAATCCTGATGTACACGGGCTCTAGTGGAGCAACCTACATATACACTTGTTGTATAGATGATAGGGCACATATATGTGGAAAAATGTGTATTTTTAGATCTAGATTCATCAAAAAGGGATGATAAGCCTACATAGGGAAATGGAAAAAGGCCCTTTGTGCAAGATATCAATGGTGAGGCAAATCATGCTATAACATAGATCTGTGATTGTAACACTTCTATAGAGTACTTAGGAACAACATGCATCAACCCATTAGTCTTATTCACATTGCAGATCAAACCCTAAGTACATATCGGTGCAGTAACAATGACAACATACACATCACACTTAGCATAATAAGTTAGATCTAGCACATTCAATATAAAGAAAGAACTAAACATTCATAGATCTATCTAACTTACATAATAACAAAAGCACTAAGAAAATAAATGGAAACACAACATAACACAAAGAAAACCATCAACACAAGATATACGTGGTTTACCCCAGTGTGGGGCTACATCGACCAAATTCTTCTTCTTCTTTATTAGTATTCAATCTCTTACATTCATCTTCTCCCGTGCACTAAGCCACAGAGCCAAACTTCACATAGGAAAGAAGATTCGTGCACTAAGCACCAAATCCTCCTTCCCAAAATTAGGTCAAGGCACAAAACCAACTTCTCTATCAAGCACAAATCCTTACATACATAGTATGTTGCACTAAGCAACCCAAAACTACTTGCACTTAGTCTTGCAAGCTATCGACCTCATTTCCTACATTACATTCTCACTTATTTATACTTTTACATTTACAAAAAGGACTAATCATGGGTAAACTCATGGGCCGACATCCCATAACCCATTACAAAACCCTAAGAACTACATGTTGGGTCCACAAATCCCACAAAACAAGTGAGATCTGCGATCTTAGCTCCGCCTGGGAGTTCCTTCCTCGATCATTGCGTCGAATTCCAAAAAGTGGTCAAACATGACCAAGATTTTCTGAAAACTTGGTCGAGGGTCAACATGCATCAAAATTTCTTAGGCTAAGTATGTTTGGGATATTCTGGATAGATTCCACATGAAATACTGTAAGTCTGCACCTACACCCTTCTTATCTTGGATTAAACTTGAGGATGGAGGGGTTACAAGATTAGTGGATAGCACTTTGCATAGACAATTGATGGGGAGTCTTTTGTATCTCACCCACACCCGTCCAGATATCTCATATGTAGTAGGAGAAGTTTCTAGATATGTGCAGGAACCCCATGATCTACACTAGAAGGCTGCCAAACACATCCTTAGATATGTTCAGGGCACCATGAGTTATGGGATTCATTATGCAGTTGGTTGTGCATTAGATCTCATAGGCTTCACAGATTCAGATTGGGCTGGTGATAACAGAGATCGCAAGTCCACATCCAAGTACACTCTCAGTTTGGGGTCAGGCCCAATTTGTTGGTCAAGTAAGAAGGAATCAACCATTTCTTTATCTTTTGCAGACGCTGAGTACAGAGGAGTAGTCAACTATTTAATTCAAACACTTTGGCTTCAACACTTCCTTACCGAGCTTGGTATCTAGTTTCACTGTCCGACTAACATATGGTGTGACAATCATAGTACACTAAAATTTTGTAGAGATCTAGTACAACGACAACGAACCAAACACATTATGGTCCACATGCATTTCATCAGAGATTTAGTACATGACATGATCATTGATTTGCAGTTTTGTCCTTCCTCTAAACAAACTGCCGACATATTCACCAAGAACTTCACTGAGAATAAGTTTTAGACTTTGTGGGATCATCTTGGAGTGAAGAACACGTGTGCCTAGAAGCTACCATTTACTTATTTTAATACATTGTCTTTTGAGGGGGGGGTTTGTTCCCACATGGTTTTCCCTTTTTCCTCGTTTTTATTCAGTGTTCATTAGTTGCATTGTACATGAGTACCTAAAATGGCCTAGTAGTCGGGACTCATTTTTTACTCCATAGTGATGTTCAAGGGGGGTGTTGGAGAAATTTCTAATTTTGGCACACTAGTTCAGTGGGAGTTAACTGACTAGTTCTATTTTAGACTTTCTAATCTTAGACTATCACTATTATGCATGCATTCCTAATTATAGGATGTCATTGACTATATGAGTGAAGATCACTCACTCATTGATTAGATCATAATATACATTGATTCTCATTCTTCATTGTGTATCTCTCTTCCTTTCCTTGATAAGCTTTGTTTGTGTATTCTTTAGCTACGTCTCCTATGTAGGTTTCCATGAAACACTGACATGACACAAGTGCTCTCCTGTAACATCTTGGTCTACTGAGCACACTTTTATTGACATATTCTTTGAGGACACTTGCGTTCAAGTGATCTGGCTATGGTATATTATGATTTCATTTTGATTATGGGTTATATATGATGATGATGATGTATTGTTACTTATAGATATTTGATGTATATGTATTGGCATATGTTATTGACTAATTTTCCTAAGTGTGCAGGATACATGACAGGTTATGGATGTTGATGGAATCAATGGACTTCCTTGGACTCCGGATTGAGTCAAGGAGTGGATTTTCTTTTTATTGAGTAATTCATTTTACGCACATGTGACATATGATTGATAACATTATGATTTATGTATATGGAGTTTTGACACAATTTTTTTCATTAGATGCAGGTTTGATGGGGCTTGCTAATCCGACTCACATAAGGAGTAGAGGGGCCATGCACATAAACCATACATTGAGGGAGAGGGGTGGGAAGGTCCCTCTCACATCCTACTAGCAGTCCCGTTGTGGCCAAATGGTAGGTTAACGATTACATAGCTCGATAGGTCCAGGATGTCATGAGGTGAACAGAGATAGCCGTTCACAAAGATTCTAAGGGGTGCATAATAAGGGAGAATCCTTATTCCTTAGAATCTCTTAGTCTCTCATAAGGTCGACTGAATGGAGTATTTATTCCAAGGGTCGGACACACTTCCAAATCCAGTCAAAGACGAGTGGTGCCCTTGGAGCATGAATGTGCATCTTGAAGGGCATGTCGCATAATTAAAACTTGAGTCAATAAATCTAGGTGGCCTAGAAAACATTGAAATGATTAGGCCTTGTTAGAATAAAATAATTAATAAAATAGTAAATTAATAATTAAAAATCCTAAAAATATTCTAAGCCTAAGTTTGATACTAAGCCTAAGTCTAAGTTTAATTAAGGGACTAATTAAAAATATTAAATAAAGTAAAAGAATTGAGATAAATCAAATTCTAGGAAAAGTGAGTGAAATCTGGATAAAATGCACATGTGTTCATGAAATTAATAAATTGGATTTTTAAAATAGAAATAAATAATAATATGAGAGAATATGAGTACATTTGCAATGGAATATTGAGTCAACCTACCACTAGTCTAACTATAAGAAGACTCATAAACCAACTCTAACTAATAACTAGTTAGGAGACATTCATTAAATGAGAATTTGGGGAACAAAGGGACAACTAAGAGAGAAAATAGGAACACAATCGTGAATGTGGGTTTTTAAATAAAATAAAAATGGTAGTTACTTGTGCAACTTGGGGAGAGTGTGACAAGCGTGTGGGTGAATAATCTTAATTAAATTAATTTACAAAAAAATTAATTGTGCATGAAGATATGTGTCATTGTGGATTTTTCTATAAAAAAAATATGGTAGAAAGGAAAATGAGTCACTCATTCTTGGTAATGTTATGTTTCCAAAACTATTGTGCACTGGGTTTTACTTGTGAGAGTTGGGATACCAAGCTTGAAGAAAGAGTGGAAGTTCTTCCTTGCAAGGCAAGCCTTGGAGCTATTGTTTGTTGGTTTCTTGTGTGTGTCCCTTTATGGCTTCGGGGGATAAAGGGGAAGAAGAGTACCCATAGCATTGGCTGAGAGGTACCAGTGAAGTCTCTATAATTAGAAAGAAAGAGTAAAGAAGAATAACAACCCCACGTAGAAGGACATCCTCCATTCGCCATCGCCATCTATCCAATGAATTTATTTCTTAAGTTTTTGAAATGTAATAAGAATATACTTGGTATATTAGAAAGTTTAAAATGGTTCGTTGCCATTCAATTTACCAAATTGGAATTCAGAGTATTTATAAGATCGTTGTAAAGTTAAATTTCAAATTGTTATATTAAAAAATTTAGAAGGGTTTGTTGCCATTTCAATTTAAAGAATTGGAATTAGTATATTTATAAGTTCGCTGTCAAATTCAATTTGAAATCAGAATTGTATTTACTTGTTCACTGTCATTAAATTTTTAAAATTTTAATTCAGGAGTGGGATTCGTTACTCTAATGTTGTAAAATCTTTATCGATGGAACTTTTCTGGCGTATAACGCACTTGCATCTATGCTTCATGTAATTCCAAATAAATCACAATCTAGATCTTCGAAATTTCTTTTGCGGCCAATAAATTTCACAAACCCTGATTTTCAGATATTCATTTGTTCACCATCAATTGTTGGTTTATCCCCAAAAAAAAAAAAAAAAAAATAGATTAGTTATGGTCATAACAAGAGCTAGAAATTACTAGAAACTAAAATTTTATGACCCTTGTCAAGAATTTTACTATCGAATTTTTAGATTTTTTCTTAGTTGTTTCAGATTACATTTGCATTTCCGGAACTGAAATTTGTCTTACCCACAGTGTATTTTGTTGCCCCTCTGGAACTATCGTTGATATCTCTCTGAGCTTTATTTATCCTTCTTCCACTTGGTAACCATTCGCCTCTTTAAAGGGAATTATTTTTACCTCTATCGTACCGTACTAGTAACCACCACTTAAATTAGTGAGACGTTACTTGTCTTGGGAGAGACCTTCTAAGTATTAATATGAAACTTATCTAATTTATAGAGATATGTTTTTTTTAACGATTTCAAACTATTTTTATTTCCTAATGTTTATTAAACTTTAGGATATTTGGATCAACGCAACCTAATTGTTGTTTCCCTTACTCAATCTTTTCTCCCTTAAATGTAGTGAGAAATTAATAATTATATATAACCATGCACATCTAATAATTGATTGTAACTTGATTTTAACTTTTTCTCCTTAAAAGTCTTTTGAAAAATTAAATTCTATTTTTTATGGTCATGCATAATTGCACTTTTGGATAACTATCAAGGGAGAACTTTTAAAATATTAAATTCTATTTTTTATGGTCATGCATAATTGCACTTTTGGATAACTATTAAGGGAGAACTTCAAAAGTTTAAACATTTGAAGGTGGTATCTTTAGAACATCTAAATTTTGGTATCACCCTCTTATATTAATTTTAAGGAGAAGTAAAGAATACATACCTATATTAGAGAAATTCATTTGGTACTAGAATTTATATATATATATATATATATATGATAAGGTTCGACATACTTAGTATGATTGTTATATTTTTCAAATTATGATTTTCCTAGTTTAAGTTATAGAATTATTGCTGACAATTGTGATTTGAGATATGAATTTAATGAATTTGTAAGTGTAAGTTAAAACAATATTGATCATTTTCCGTCAAGATTAGTATGTGTATTGTGTGAAAAGTTTAGCAATTTTTGGCTAGAAAATTTAATGTGTGATTTCATCACATGCGTGTTAAGTGAAATTTCTTGTTGTGCTTTAGATAAATGTTATAAGATGTTCTTGCTCAATACACGTGAATATTTCTTAAATGACTTTAATTGTGGTATACTATACTATATTCTTAAAGAACTTATGATGGGTATTGTTGATGATTTAGTCACGAAATTCGAAGTAGAATTGTTCTTAAGGAAAATAGATATATCCTTGTTCTCCAGAATAGTCGCCAGTCCTAAGACCTTAAATGGTCAAAATCAATCAGATGAATCCTGGAATTGACCATTGATTATGTTTCTGGGAGGTCCTAACCTTGCACGATAGGTTGGGTGGGTATATATCTTTTGTTATCTTTATGTGATATGGTTGATCTTGATTTATAGTGATGTTTTATTCTGATTCTTGTTGTGTAGTGATGTGATGAGTTTGAATGTGTAAATTATTAATGTATGCCATTGTCGCATGTCACTTTTCTTGACAGTTGTTTTTAAAAAAAGAAATAAAAAAACATTACCACTTCTATACTCACATATTTGATGTCATAACAAAGGAGATTTTACATATGGTATCAGAGCAGGTTTATCCCTATGACATTGGATTAGAGTGTGATCTAGAATTGGATCTCGGTGTTCTATTATGAAATGCGGAAACACAAATATCACATAAGACAATCAATAGAAATGCAGACAAGAAACACAACAATTTACGTGGTTCACCCAAACGTTGGGATACGTCCACCAAGCAGAGGTATCAGTTGTCTTATTATTCAAATCATGGAGATTACAACAAGCTCACATTCATCTCTCTCACACCAGCCTTTTTATAGGATAAATCCGTAAGTGCGGACACGAACCGATCTCCCTAGATCCACCTGGATCTAGAACAAAACAGGACAGAATATACCGCTTTCCCTAGATCTAACTATTGAATTAAATTGGAAGTGAGAAGAAGATATGTACCTTG